>CAEFZX010031710.1:0-54420 GCA_903066825.1 Alfaro cultratus
AGCTGAATACTTGTTTGCCAATAAGGTATTTCAAGACCTTTGAACCATAGAGACTAAAAAAGGTCCTCCTAGGTAAAGAAATCTGAAAGTGGTAAATTATATATGCATTTCAATATGAATGAAAATAGTTTCTTAGTGCACACATTGATTCTTAAGAAGTTGTTATAAATTAACTTTGAATACAGATAATCAACTGAAGGATGATTTTTCAGGTCCTAAAGAAGGTCTGTATTTGTTTTTTCTATAAGTAATGACTTTCAGAAATGTTACGTTACTTATGCTTGACACTTTTTTGTCCTTCATTTGTCATATTTGGTCATTTTTAAGCACACACAGCACAATATGCCATTGTGGTCAGGTCCAAGGACTGGGCAGAAAATAAATGAAAAAAAAGCCAAAGTTCAAAATAACTTTTGAAAGACCTTCAAAAATCCTGGGGAACTAGCTATTAAAATCCATTTTATAAAAGTACAAAGCGGTCATTCTCTTTGGAAGCAAAGAACTCAGAAACGTGACGATTTAAAAACAACCCATGAACTGAAGTATCAAACTGTTTTTGCTTAAGATATTTCAAGATACTTTAAAATCACAGTTAACCATCAGAAAAAATATATTTTTTTACACATCCTTTACATATTTGCCTAGCATGAATGATTTCTCGAAATAAGGAAGTATTTGCAACCTGTTCATTTTTAACAGTACTTAGAAGCTGTTTTTTTGTTTGTTTTTTTCCTGGATTCAGAGATTAGAAAAATAAATCCCTCTTTGCATTTATTTATTTGTTCATGATGCATTAGTGACATTGTTCTACCCATGCTGACTAGAGTGGATTCAAACTGATATTCCCATTGAAACCAAAATCAACAAGACCACTGAATTGATCTCACAGTGTTTAGAATATGGCAAACCTTGTAACGTCTTCAATGGGGTTTCTTCACTTGAAATATTATCTGCAAGCATGTAGTCTGTGAGACCACAAAAGGAAAATAATACAGTATACAGTAGTGTCTTTGGAAGTAAAGGGTCTTATAATGTGAAAAATATACCCAGGAGAAAAGAGTAAATTATTTTCTTTTCAACCCCAAACAATTCAGTATGAATGCATCTACAGAGCAATAAATTTTATCATAATTTGTCATATTATAGCCATAAAAGTCAGCTTATTTTAATGCAATGTTATGTAGACTGTGCTGTTTATTTGGTCAGTTTTCTACATGTTGTAATATTTCTATAGAAAACTCATGCACACCGCTGTGATGAACTGGCAACCTGTCCAGGATGTACCTCACCTCTTGCCCAATGACAACTGATGATGGGCACCAACCTCCCGCAACCCGGCAAGGATAAGCGGGTATAGACTATGGATGGATGGATGAACCAACACTGCAGCAACACATCGGTGGTGACTGTTTCTGCAATTGCTCCACCTCAGTATTAGAGTGCCACCCGTTTGGGTCCAGGTAATGTCATCACCTGTGATGTGTGGAAGAGTGAGGAGCAGTGAAAAGATAACCCACTGAAGATTAGTTCCAAACCTTCCCCTGGACAAAAACAAAACTGCTGCATTATCTGTCGGTAGGAGACATGTGTCAGAGACTCACAGGTCTTAACTGACCTCAGCACTCCCCATTTTCTCTTAGGACTTTAAATTCTTCCCTCCCAAGTTCAGAGTCGATTTGTTATCAAATCAAGCGTCTGCCTTGTGATTCATTGATATTCAGCACTCTGGCTGATTTATATGCAGAATGTAAAACAGATGCCTTCTGCGATACATATTTATGGTGAGCCCTGCTCTCACAAGATTTATTATAGGTTCTTTCATCTGGGTGTGCATGAGCTGCTCTGTGATGACTTGTATTTCCTCTCAGCTGCCAATGCCAAACTCATTAAAAAGAGGTGTGACTATTAATATACATTGTAACACTGACAGCTCCTAATTTATTATCCAAGTCCATGTTAGGGTATTTTCCTCTTATTGTTGGAGTAGGGGTAGTGATTGTTGCAGCTCTTCTAATGTCCATGTTATATGCTCATGTGTACATGTTTTGTTTTTGTTGTTGCTTTGTGTTTTACAGGCAAAATGGAAAAACAGGAACAGCTATAGGAGAAAATGTCTTTTGCAACTTATAAGAATAGAAACAGTGTTAATTGCTAGAAAATTATTTACATCTCATTAAGATGGAGTGCTGAGTCAATATGTTTGAACTCTACTAAGTTTAAATTAAACTCATCAGTTTGGTGACTATAAAAACATAATGAAAATATAAATAATTTAAAATAAAGGAAAAACACTCTGAAGTAAGTTGGAAGGGCTGCAAAAAGGAACTTATGCTATTCCTGTTGAATAGCTGAAGCAAAATTCTTATTTCCAGCCCTCAACCCCAGACAACAAATTCCTTTTTTAGTTTAAAACAAAAGAATGTGTGGTAACAGAAACAATTTTTACAGACCTCTTGGTGAAATTTGCAAGCAACAAAAAATACATTACATATATTTATGTAATCCCTTTCAATAACAAGTTTTCAGTTTTTCTCCAAGTTATTCCAAGTTATACTTCCATTTGATTAATTGAAGAGTCTAGTCTCAACAAATTCCAACAATTCTGGGTTGCATTCAGTGAAAATAAAGGTTTAGGTAATGATGACTGGTCAAAAAGAACAATCTAAAACTTTGGTAAACCTGATCACAATGTTCAGGTAGATCAAACAATCCAAATTATCCTAAATTATGGGTTTGATCCTGTACAGCCAACACCTTAGCATAATACAACTCCAATTAACCAGAGGCTAATGCAAGTGGCTAATCAGAGAAGGGCTAAGACCAAACAGAACATCTACTGTCCCAAATACAGCTCAAACGTCAATACATCACAGCACTTAATATGAATGTTGTTTAATGAACCTTTAGACCATTGCCACATGTGCACCTAGTGGTTCTATACTCAAATGGTAATGATTATTTACACACTGTAAACAATATATCAAACAGCACTGAGACAAACCTCATAAGTTAACTCAGAGCAAAAACTGAACTTTGAACCTTGTTGACATTTAGGGTCAACAAGTTCCACAATGAAAAGTGCATTATTACAACTTTCAAACACAAAGACAGATCACTGATGATTTGGGTGTGTGTGAGCCAAAAGGGCTCAGGAAAGTTGCTCAAAATTGATGTTAAGATGAAAGCAGCATGTTATCAGAAACTGCTGGAGAAGAAATTTGCACTCATCAGCTCAAAGGCTGAACATGTGACATGCTGGGATGTTCTAGCAAAACACCAGAGCAAACTGACTTATCATTGAGTACAGCAGGGAAAAAGGAAGCTCCCGGAGAGGTCATCTCAGTCTCCTGACCTCGGTATCTTTGACTCACTTTTTGGGAGATCTGAGGCATGCAGTTTATACAAGACAGCCCAAGAACTTACAAAAACTGGAGGCTTTGTGCCAAAAAGAATTGACAGCTTTACCATCAAGCAAAGAGTCTCACTGCTATGACAAAAATGGGATTGGGAGGATAGGTGCACTTTATTAAGAACTAAGTTATCTACACTTTTGATATATGTGAGATGATAGAGTATGTCCAATTTATTATTCCATTTGAATTCTACTTGTGACGGAATCTTTTAAGTAAAAGCTCCTTGTAAACTTTTAGTAATTATTTACGCAAGATACCAGATTGTTTCTCTTGTGTATTACTTGAAATTTATGCTTGTTTTAAAATTCTAAACAAGATCTCACTCTTAAAATGCCATAGACGTAAGTATAGACAGTGTAACGCTTTAGTATAGAGTCACACAAAAGCACTTCCCCACCAGGTGAGACAACACATACAAGAACTGGAGACTGTAAAACCCTTGATGTAGAAAATCCATCCCATTCCCCTCTGTCCTTCTTCTTTTTTTGCTTTGCGTTTCTCTCTTAGTCCACACTTGAGGTGCTTTTATGTTGCACTACCACTCGAATTTGAGCCCAGGGGGACTCTGTGGGTCCCTGAGTGAAATAAAGCCCCCAAAAATCTATAGACCAGATGTATGATGTTATATGGTCAAACTGGCAAACACAAAAGGTCCAAAAACAAAAGCTATGAATTAAGTGAGAGGCTTTCAGCGGAGTGTTTTCAAAACAGCCCAGCTGAGAGCTCAGATGCCTCTCCTCCTCCTCAGTCACTCCCTTGCTCTAGCCTTGCTCTCTTGCCTTCTCCCTGGCTCACTGTCTACCTCCTTTCTTCGTCTCCTTCTCTCTGTCTTTTTCCTCCCTCTGCCACCCCCGAGACCAAATGCCTAAAAAGAAAAGAAAGGACACCATTTTTGCTAATTAGCAGAGGACTTAACAGGCTGCTTTAGTATTTCATCTGCTGTCCACGGGCTGTCGACCGTCCTGTGAAGTTGAGCCTGTGTGGCTAAAAGTGGAAGAAAGGAGCAGGGTAGAAGCACACAAATGCCTCAGTGGAGATCCTGAACAGGCCTCCAGTGGGGGTTGAGCTCAAAATGGGGGCCAATCATTAGTATTTAACATTTGTGAATAAGGAAGCCCTAAATTAGAAGTGTAAATGGCTTTGCGCCCCACCCCCATCCTTGGAAATGTTCACAGGATTTTTTCTCTTTTTAATTGAAGAGATTTTTTTGCTCTCTTTTTATTTTTTTTTTCCCCGTATGTTTGTACGTGTGAAACTGCTTTGCCTGTGTGGTAATAATAAAATGAGATGGAGAAGGCATGAAATGTAATGCAAACCTGGAAAGCTGCCTATCTAAAGTAAACTTGTTTAGTTTTTTCAGAGTTTTTACCCTAAAAAAAGTTACAATCAATTAACAGATTATGTAACAGAGGCTAAATTTGTCCTTATGGAAGATTTGCAATAAAACAGTACTAAAATAAATTGCATGTTACACAGAAAATGACGCAAAAAGTTACATTGTGAGTGACTATTTGTTCCGCATCATTGTTTGTTTGAAATAATATTTGTGGTTTTGATTAAAATGTTCTGCTTTTGGAAAAGAATATTAGAAGCAGTTGTGCTGTTTGAAAGGTTCATGTGGAGTCAGCAGCATTATAGCAATCAAAACATATCTGATAACTTGAGCCAAACTTTTGAAAGGGCTTTAAAAGTCTTAAAACTGAGGGGTCTTTTTATTGGATATGTGTTTCCTAAACACTTTAAGCACATTCATTTCTTTAGTCTGCAGTCTGAAAACATGGTGAGTTAAGGCACAATGCAGTCAGTGGGCAATTTGTACCACAAAAAGGCACAGGTATAATTGAAAAAGGTTATAGTATAATTGTATTACAAACAAAAAAAAAAATAATAATCTGATGACTAGTGAAATGAAAAATCTTTCTCTGGGCCTCTGTAACCCCTTTGTTATAAAACTTCTCATGTATGTCTAACCTTCTAACTGTTGCAGTGAGCATCACTGAGGTTATAATCAATGAGCAAGAACAACATAATTTCACAATAAATCGGCCATTGCCAGTTAAAAACTCATAGATTTGTGACAAGTGAGTTAAAATAATAACCAGGGCAGTTCTAAAAAACCATAATGAATTTAACCGCAATGGCCTCTATCATTTCAAGTTTGCTGAATATGGAAAAGCCAATAAAATACCAGGAAAACATAGTCTATCACAGAACTCTGTTGATGTCACACAATGTATGGAAGGAAAATGTATGGAGCTGTTTTTCAGCTCAGTTACAGTAAAAAAAAACTGATGGAAGGATACTGAGACTTTCTTCACAAAAATCTAAACACTAAATTTGGATGGATTTTTTAGCAAGACACAATCCCCAAACTTAATGAAAACGCTCAACTGGTTTCTGAGGGGGGGAAATGAAGCAGCTAGATCGACCTAGTCAAATACCTATTCATGATTTTGTTAACTTATCTAACATTATAACAAGCAGCTTTCAAATATCATCATTCCCCATGCTTCTTTCATGTCATAGATTCAGAAAGGGGGAGGAACTTTCTGAGGTCTGAGATTTAGAGAAGCACACCAAAGTGGGAAAATTAACAGAGTGGAAACTTAATAAACAGTTGCTCCGCCGCAGTGCAACTCCGGGTAATTCCCGAAGGAAGAGAAAGGCCAAGAGCAGAAGAATAGCAATGGGACTCCTCTGCTGTTTTAAGGCAGGAAGTCAGGGGTGAGAAGATGGAATCTGTGTGTCAAAGTTCAGCGATCACTGTTAAAGAACAAAAAAAAGGAGCAGGACGTCTTTGGCTTGTTACAGCCGCTCAGCATTTCTGCTTTAGAAGTGATGTTAAAATGCTGTGTCCTCCCTGATATCTGTATCAGATGAGCCATCTGCCAGAGGTACAATTGGTAGCTCTGCTGTCATGTCCTAAAACACTTTCTACTGAGATCTCTATGTTGTTATATTGCTCTCTACTCAGATCCGGATAAAGAGCCGGACCTGCAAGCAGTTCCCAGTTACTTCTCTCAAATGGGTGTATTTATCAGCGATGTAAGGCACACATCCTATTAAACCAAGGGCACCGGAGAAATTCTTTACATGATCAGTGTGGCCCCATAACTGTCGGGGACAAAAATGGAAGCTGTGCCATATGTCAGTTATATGGAGCAATAACCAACTTAAAGAAGAGTGGTAATAGACCCATTTACCTCATCCTGGAGGGGAAAAAAAGAGGCAATGGAGCCCTTACAGCAAATTTTAATACAAAAAATATACACACCACCACCAGCTTACACAATTACATTAATCCACCTTACAATTTGGAGACGTAGCATTTTAAAAGTGCTTTCTTTTTTACAATGTGTTATATTGACTTTATTAAAACATGCCAAAAACAAGTACTACATAAGGTCTGTTGATTTTGTTGCATAAATAATTATAATAATAACAATGACAACAAATAATAACAAGAGTAATGATAATCTCTTATTACCATGATTAGATTTGTAGACATTTATTTCTTTTTTTTATGAAATCTCTGTCTTTCTAAATCTGGAAGGAGTTGTTATTTACAGTACAGCAGCGGAAACAAACTGAAAAAATATAATTTAATCTTCTTGGGGAATGTTTTACACTGCCAAATAAATACAATGCTGAGTATGAAAATAATTAAAAGTAAAAAAGGAAACAAGTTAAATAAACTAATGCTTTATTGGGTATTCTTGTGCAAAGCTTCACTCTTACTGTGTATCTGCAGAGGGAGCTGAAGATTAGGGTGATGGCAAAATGGCCCTCCTGCTTCAAAGACTTAGAGCTCATCCCCAAAGATAAACTATCAAAATCCCAGTGGAAACATGCAAAAACAAACAAAAGAAAAAACAGGTCAATACATACAAAAACGATTTGATTGTTTAATGCCAAAGGAAAGGATTTTAATATATTTCAACATGCACATCTTTGGAATATTGTAAACAAAAACAATGCTAAGAAATTTAAACATTTGAATGCATTATTTTGCTTTCCAGAAAACCTTGAACATAAGTCTAAATTTGTATTTCTAATTGTACTGAAAATATTGGTACTTCAAGATGGCTTTTAAAGTGAATATTAAAATGCTCTGTTGCTATCCAAACCACAGATAAACCTTGACGTCATTCCATATTACTGCACTGCTAAGGTTAAATACATTTAGTAAGATGTTTTCCAAACACTGACACAGCTGCTTGTCATGATCTATTACTAGAGTAGGAATAAATGTTTTGTTGTTGTGTCGTGGTTTGTCTTGTTATTTTTGTTGTCAGTGTGGTAGCTGTTCTTGTCACACACAATTTTTTTTTCCTTTTGCTCCACACATTGACTTGTGTTATTGAAACTGCTGAAGGCTACTGATGCAGGGCGGTGAACACACAGTCGCTTAACTCATTATGCTTCTTTCTTTCTCTGACAGGCTGCAACAGAAGCGCTGAGTAATCGGACTGTGGTGTCACTGGCGGTCTACAGCAATGAACAACATTTCTCTATAAGTAAAACTGGGAAAAAAATAAGAGGAACAAACTGGCAAACTGATAAACATTTTCAACTCTGTTGGGGTGTTTGAGGATATAGGCAGGATCAAAATCAAGAAGCATCAGGGGCCTCTTTAGGCAGAGCAAATGGCCAACTTGTGAAACAAATCACTAAAAAAAACCCCCATAAATAACTTTATTATTTCACCAAAGAAATATGTATTCTGTGGTTTGGAAAAAAGTTTAGGATGGAAATTTAGAACGGTCCGATTGTGGATCACAATAACAGTATAACTGCTCCCCCTGGTGTGCTCATCACTGCACTGCCTGGGAGAATGATCTGGGGCATAATTAGCAGGCATTCTGGTGTCAGATTGGTAGGAGTGTGTTTAGACATAATTTTTAATCAGTAGTCCTTTTATTCACTCTTCTTAGCCGCTGGAAATTACCACATTTCTCAGCAGAGAAATGCAAAATTCAAATTACAAATTTTATATCAGTGTTTTGTCTATTAAGGTAGTTCTCTAAGCCTTTAATGTTAAATATTTATGATGGAGTACTAAAATTTATCTCTGTCAGATCTTGAAAAATGACTAAAAAACATATACAGAGGTCAACCTGATCTCTTCTCTCTGCCCCCTTTCCAAATGATGCTGTGTAAGGATGCACATACACATAAACTCATGTAAAGACAAAATGTTCCCCTCATAATTCAGTAAGCTCATAAATCACAGTAGGTTAATACTCCGCAAAACCTCTTTAACACCCTTTTCTCGTGTTAAATCATCTCTTGGTTAAATGACTGGAAGGAAAAAGAAGAAAGTTAAGCAAAGGAGACAGTCCTGTACTTTTTTTTAAAGAATGAAGTCTAGGATAGTGTAGATCTAGCCCTTCAGTCAAAAATGCTGCCATGCAAGAGGATTAGAGGTCTGTGAAGCACCAGGTCTTGACCTGCAAGCCTTGGAGCCTGGCTGTAACCTGACCCAGTGCCAGGTGTGTGCCTGTGGGTCAAAGGGTTGGAAAAGCATGCAGCAAAAAGACAGCTCCCCAATAAAACCCTCACTGCTTCAATTAACCATTTTAAACCCTACTTTCAGCTCCCTCAAACAGCCCCCCTGATGTTCAAGCATGTGCTGCGATAGGTTGCAAAAAGCCCCATATAACCTTAATTGCAGAAGCCTACACAAATGTCAACTAAATGAAATGTGAAGTGTGTGTATCCTAATCGAGGGGAATGTTAATGGCATGCTTACTCCTTGCAACTGAACATCCCCCCAGCTCCTGACACACACTCACAGACACACACACACCCAGGTTTGCTTTTACTTTCAAAATAATTTACTGCCCCCTTAAAGCACCCCGTCATCTGCAGCCAGAGACCCATAACTGTCATGCAAGTCGATCATTTACTGCGCGAGCTCCTAAGTGTTACGTGTTAATGGGGGGAAGCTTCGGAAAACATAGCGAAATAACTAATACCTACAGAACCAACAGATCATTTCTACACAAAGGAAAACTGGATCATTTCATAACACATTCGGGAATGCTGCTTTTAATCACACTACCTGCCAAGGGAACCACTATATTTTGAAAGCATGTCAGCAGAAGTCTAAGTATGCTCGTACGGGACCGAATAGCTGAGTGAGATTTTATTTTCCCTTTCTCTTTTCTATTAGCTCGTGACAGTGGTAAAATTTGGAACTGTGTATTTTTTAGTGACACAGTAACATGAAAGAAATCACCAATGCCTGTTGATAAATTGTCTTACTAAATAATATATATTATATATCAAAAACTATAAGATTATGCTAACATATTCCTTTGCACACTCACAATTTCACACTTAACCATATCCAGACGTGAACATGATTCATTCCTTTTATTTTCTGAGATCTAAAACAGCAAAAATACCTTGGTAATTGTAGTCCACATTATTTTAGGCATTCCAGGTTGGACCTAACCTACTGGCTTAAATTGACTTCACTTGTACAAGTCCATGGATAGTTGGCCTCTGAGCATTATTAATTGCTCCAGTATGTCCTTGCACAATGTGTTTGGATAGGTGTTTCTCGTAGCTAACAAAAAGCTTTTGTATTGCTTCACTTTGGTCTGTGACTCAATTAGGGAAGGAAATGAGAGTAAATACAAAAAGCTATTGTTCTTCTTGAAACTGCAGCTCCTCCTGAAGATGTTATACAAGTTTACAGTATCTTGTCTACAATGTGCATCATCATTTCCAAGGAGCTTTGAAGGAGATTTGAGACATCAGAAGATACAAGATAATGATGCAATATTTGACATCCGAGGGCAAACCATAAAACATTGTTGATGCAAAATGCATGGATGGATAATGGATTATTTTTTTCTGTTTTACAGATTAAACATCCACTGTGCAATCATAAAAACTTCCTTTTGAGGGCAGTTTTACATAATGCATAGTGCCTTGAAAAAACTAACTTGAGAAAACATTTTTTTTTACTACATGTGCAAAAACTGTCATGCTGACTGTACTTAAATGGACATTCTTTTGGCCTACTTTTAGAAATGGATTTTTGTCTGCCACTCTTCTATATTCTAGATTTGTGGATTATGTGACTCTTAGCTATACATACAACAGATTCTCCCACCTGAGCTGTGGGTGTATGTGGCTCCTCCAGAATTATCAAGAGGTTTTTGGGTATTTTTCTAAGTAGTGTTCTCCTTCAAAGCCTGTCAGATTATCAAGCAAAGTGATATCATGTTAGACATAAAGTTTAGCTATGCTCCTTCCATTTTTTAAGTTTATAGATAGAACACTACTCTTTAAGTAGTTCAACGCTTGGGATATTGTTTTAGAATCAAACCTTGCTTGAAATCACTCCAAAACGTAGTCACTGACCCATCCTGTGAATTTATTGGTTTTCATGGTGCTGTTTGTTCACTAATTTCTTCCAAGGCCTTCACAGAGCATTTGAACATTCAAAAATTTTATTACACAATGTTATGCTATTTATAAATTAGGAGACTCCTAATTGAAAGTGGTTTCACTGGAAATAATTGGTGTGTTCTTAGAAAAATTTACATTTTCAAAAGTTGATCATTTGAGCAGTTCTGAAGTGATCAGATCCTGAAGATGAGGGTCCCTTCAGAGAGCTATAAGTCCCCTCACTGTTTTTTCTTAGTGTGGAGATGCATGGTTTTGACACCAGAACTTTAAAACACTCAGGCCTTTATTTCCTCTTCCAACACTGTTAAAGTCTGCTTTGTCTCTTTGTTTGACCTTTGTGCATCCCTGTTTCCTGAACTTCTCCTGCTCACTATATATGAACGTTGGAAAAGGGAATTCCTACAGAAGCAAATTCCAACATGCTTTTGCCAAATGACCCATGACCATGGGCGTGCAAGGTTACTAGTGTTGACTTTTAGATCCATCTTTGCCTCCATTCTAGTCTCTGAGTGTTTCTGCCTGAAAGAGTAAGTTGGGTAGTGCTTTTAATGAAAAGCATGAAAGAGAGAGGCTCAGGAGTAACCTGTGGTTATGATGCCCTCTAGGCCAAACTGACTAAGACATCAAGACACATTGACCACAAAGTATGAGAGGTGAATACAATCCCAAAGAGGTCTCTGTGATAGGGCAGCAAAGGTGACAGAGCACTAGGATCTACTCTGTAAACAAAAGTGTAATTTAGCACCTTTATAGGTTACTTGATTTGTACACACCATCTGTGAGATAAAACACCTGAATGTAGTATAGCAGCATTTTACATTAGCCTACTATTACAATATATTGTGACTTAATTTAGATTGTAAAAGACTATCGACATGTTTGACCTCTACGATCTTGCATACCTATAGTGATGTTAGAACAGAAGAATAATGCATATATATATATATAAAAAAAAACATCCATTGATTTTCTATACCAACTTAAATCCTAGTTGTTTGTGGGTTAGCAAGCATGATGATGGTGCCTGCCTTTAGTGTTCATTGAGCAAGAGGAAGGATAGCACAGGGACACACAGCACAAGCAACCATGGATGCGCACATTCATGCAAAAGGGAAAATTAGAGAGGCCAATTAACCTAACATGCATGTTGTTGGACTTTGAGAGTAAGCCGGAGTACCTGAACAGAATTGACACACGGTGAAAAAACTCCACTCTGTAAGGATGCAGCAATGGGGTGCCTTGCAGCAATGGCATAACACCCCATTGCTGCAATGCGGTGGAGTTTTGTCAATGTAGACAAAACATTGACAAAATGTTTTTTTGGTCTGGGCCACCATACAAAATTACAGTAATCAATGTCGTTTTTGCCTGGTGGCCCACACCAAAAAACAGTTATCTTCAAATTAAGACAACCAGTTTGGTTATTTTCTATTTTCTAAGAATCACAATACTTTTTTCTTGAATTATGTCAGAATAGGAACTGGGATTATCCCTGATTATGTAGGTTCACAACATTCCATTATTTTGTAAAGATGGTTTTGTCAAACTTCAGAACCACATCATCCAGCTTCTAAATATAGATTTTGTCTGTTCTCCTGAGTGGGACTATTATCCACACAATCAATATATCTGATTTTGTTGTTTGTGTTTACAAAAAGGAAAGTGCCATGGTGTTCAAAATGTTTTGACTGTTTGAAAAATAGTTACATGACAGTATTTCAATGATGGAAAACTTAAGAACCACAACCAGGGATGCTTCACTGTATGATCCAAATCTCAATGTAGGTAATCTTCGGGCAAATGCGTTTAAAAAGCATAATGACAAGGAAATATCATAGTGTACACACAGTGTGCTTTCCAAAAATATATATATACTGAATGGAAAAATATGTTCAAACCTTAAATAGATTTCTTCCTCACAAGATTTTTTCTACCTATGATACCATTTCCGTTTTGGAAATGGTGGGAAGGCACAACCTCATAAGTATGAATGAAATATGTTCAAAAATATGTTCAAACCTTAAATATATTTCTTCTTCACAAGATTTTTTCTACCTTCCCGTCAGGAAGGTGGGAAGGCAGAATGGTGGCCATTTGGAATGGCCATTCCAAAATGGAGATGGTGGGCACAATCTCATAAGTATGAATGAAATTTACCTGAAACATGGTCATATTTAGGATTTTATTGTATGGTGGACTACACTGACAAAGAAAATAATACAGGGACAGGTACTATCAAAACCGAAAGTAAATATGCTAGCATTAACCCTGTGCTTTAACAAATATTTTTACAGTATCAGCACAATCAAGGTGTAATTTTATTAATTGGTGTAGTTGTACATGTAAAGTCAAAAAATAAAGAAAACGAGGGCATTTTACTTGGTTTTGTTAAAATAGTACAGTAGGTTTCTTAATCTTGTTCATTCCCATGCTAAGGCAGCACACCAAGGCTGTCTCAAAATGTCCAGCTGGAACAAAAAATGTCTCTGCCACGAAAAATTGATGATGCATAAACCTCAACTGGAATACCATATTTTCCAGACTATAAGTCAATCCGGAGTATAAGTCGCACCAGCCATAAAATGCATAATAAAGAAGGAAAAGACATATATAAGTCGCACCGGAGTATAAGTCACATTTTTGAGGGAAATTTATTTGATAAAATCCAACACCAAGAACAGACATGTNTAGAATAGAGGCAACAACAGGCTGAATAATTGTACGGTATGCTAACGTTACATGACAAACAACGAACTGAGAATGTGCCTGGTATGTTAACATAACATATTAAGAGTTATTCAGATAACTATAGCATAAATAACATGCTAACAAGTTTATCAAACCATCCGTGTCACTACAAACCACTAAATCGAATGAAATCTTCATCCTCGGTGTTGCTTGTAAACAAGTCCGCTAACTCCGGAGGTAGCTTCTGAAACACACATTATCAACGCAGGCCTAGAGCGCCTTCTTGCAGTTTAGTGTGAAAATAACATGTGATATGATATAATAATATGTTAATAATTTCACACATAAGTGTGAAATTATTAACATATAATTTAAGTCGCACCCCGGGCCAAACTATGAAAAAAACTGTGACTTATAGTCCGGAAAATAAGGTAAATACTAACCCATACACGTTTTTACTGAACATGTTAAAAAAAAGAATGACACTGCTATGCTGACAGTTCCTTAAAATAACCAGATTTCTTGTAAAAGTGGTTAGAAATGAACTGGATGTGGTGCATTTTATAAATACAAAGTGAATCTTCTGGTTACTGAATATTTGTTTTTCTAAAAAAAATTCATTAATTAAATAACTCTTCTAACCATGACGTGGTCGTATGAGTCTTGAAAAGACATTTGAAATGTTACATATAAAATGAAAAAATAAAACCACAACATTTTAAAAGACTTGGATGTCTTTCAAATCTCTCTTAAGCAAACTATCAACAAGAAGGGATGGGACACAATGATTCAGCATCCAATGTGTAATTAATTGTAATCTAAGCCTCCAAATGTTGAGGTGATGCTAGAAGTAACTTCATAAAAAAAAAAAAAAAAAAAGTGACAAGAATCTCTGAGCGCCAGACCCTGACCTGATTTTGAAAAGGCACCAAGGCGTACGAGTGAAACAGCAATAATATGGAAGAAATGAAAAAGACTAGCCGAAGGGTGAAAATCAAACCAAAAGTCTTTTTATATTATATCACACTGTGGCACAATCTGGAGAGGCTTTTTTTATCATAAATTTGAAAACTTTTGCAAAAGAGTTTTGCTGATACTCATTGTCAAGCTTTCACCTCATACGTAACTGGATCGCCAATATGAGTGTGGGTTACTTGTTATGGATGGATACGAGCAATTTTGATGAGGTAGTTGGGCACCGACTCCCATTTCTTTTCCACCAGAGCAGCCACCGCACAGTTCTTAGTGTGGCCCAAACTGGCAAGATCGCTGATGCAGATCATTGTGGCAACTCTCAATCTAATCAGCTCAGTGTCTCATACAAAACAGTTAGATCTTAACACAGTTCACCATCAAGCACTGTGCTGTATGATACCAAAAAGGTAGTCTTAAAAAAATCCTCTTTGCACAAACATGTCTTGTGGACGTATGTTTTGAGTCCACCTCGAGTGCACGTAGACCTCAGTGGAGTAAAGTACGCTACAAAATGTGGGGGCATTAACTCTTCCGAAACGCAGATGACATGTTTCAAATCCAACATATTCCACAACATACAGAGTTTGGAAGGTCAAAATGATTATACAGATCTACTGGGGTTAATTGGCTTTCATGAGATCCGAAGTAATGACTGAAAGAAGACTCCTGATCAAATCAAAATAACTTTGAGCATCCTATTTGTGTTTTTATTTTCAAAAATCAACTAGGCACTTACAGCTCATGAGATAATTGTTACCCAATGTAGTTTTACAGCTGTCTTCAAGCATCTGGTATGCTGAAGTGAGCAAATCTTCTTTTCTGCGGATAGCACAACAGAGACTCAGATTAAGTATTATTATTTTATCAGTGTTACAGTATTTGACTCATAGATGCATCAATTCTCTAGCAGTGATACACGTATTTTATACATGCTGTTTGAGAGGCACAACTCATGACTATTGGTCACAGAACAAAATTCTCTGACCATCTGATTTATTTTGTCAAGCAACTTATACAAAAAAAACCTGACTTGCTTTATCTATAGTGATTAATAGTGGTTATAGACAGCAGAGGAAAGAAGTGCAAAGTGGTTTCAGTAAAAAAGCACTTCATTTAAGAAAGGGGAAAGATTGTGGCTTTGATATGCTGTTTCTTTATGTGCTAAAGCAATGTCAGCTTCTTTCAGTGTCTAAGCAAGAAGCGACTCTTTCTTTAACCTTTACAGAGGGATGTGTGTGGTTGAAGAAGAAAATTAATGAGTCAGTTGTCACCAAACTCTCAGAAAAACTACCAATGTCACTTGGAGGCATATTCGGGGTTAGTTTTCCATTCTCAGTGGTGGCAAAATCATGAGAGGAATTCTTCACAAACCAGTGACCAATTTCATGGCAAATTTTTCACCAAG
The DNA here is from genome assembly GCA_903066825.1 of Alfaro cultratus. Lineage (NCBI taxonomy): Eukaryota > Metazoa > Chordata > Actinopteri > Cyprinodontiformes > Poeciliidae > Alfaro > Alfaro cultratus. Next base: position 15,907 of record CAEFZX010031710.1, read on the forward strand.
GATCACATATGTTTGGGGAATGTTAAGTGAAGCAGCAGGGAGCAGTTCAGCTGGATTAGGCCTGCTCATCAGTTTATCATTTATCAGACAGCAAGAGATTCAGCAGAAGAAAAAGCAGGGAGGAGAAAGAGGAAAAATCCCAAATTTTCTACAGCCGTACCTTACTTTGTAGTTCAGGATTAATGATAGGGCTGAGAGGACCTGATGAGTTTAAAGCTTCAGAGGAGAGCGGGGTGAAGGAAAACCAGATCAGAGCAGAGACACCATTAGAGATTGCCATAAATCAGGAGTACTTATGGCAGGGGAATAAGCTCTAAAAGACCATCTGGACTTTCCAACCTTAACATTTATTTTGAACTGTGTCCACTGAGACTAAGGTTTATGAAAAAGAATATTCCCTTGCATTACACCAAAGAGGCTGACTTGATGTTGTTACCACTTTGTCAATGATGAGTACAGAGAAGAAATGTTTCACACATAGCAGGAAAAAACACGGCACTGTGCCACATACAGCAACGTGATGATTGCCAGTAAAATACCCCAGTCACCGATTCACTATGATCATCACGTTAGAGTTGAGCTAACACCCGGCTTCTCAGAAAGATAAGTGCGACTCTCTCTGAGGCCTGTCAACTTCCTGCAGACACCTCTTCCTTTCTGCACTTCCTGATGTTATCATAATCCAGGACCCAGAGTGGACCTTTGTGGCTCATGGCCTCTTCTTCCGCAAGCACACGTGTGCGTCACATTATCTGTTGAGAGGCCAGACACCACATCCTGTAAGGTGGGGGAGGGGTCATGCAGTAATGTCGGTCGCAGGAAAAGGAAGGGGACAAGACCAGGATTAAGTGAGAGAATAGAAGGAACCTAGCACAATATCTGTCCCCCTGTTCCCTTCAATAATTTCTAAACAAATGCAATATTTCCTAAGACCAGACAGTAAGAGAATAAAAAAACAAAGTATCTGTTAATCAGTGTTATTTTGAGTTGCATAGCAGATGACAACAATTGTAACATGGCCCTCCTACAGCAAAAGGCCCAATGGTTAAAAAGAAGAAAGACAAAAAAAAGTGTGTGTTTGTACATGTGCATATGTTGGCCCACCACTTGCATGTAGCATGAGTGAAAGTCAAGTCATGAGCTTGTCTGGCTCTGCTCACTTAGCTGAGCTTGGAGCTCTTATTTCAATGGATGCCTAAGTAGAGTTTGACTTTGAAGGCTTTGATCCGGAGGCAATGCTATGGCATTTGACTTCTACCTAAAAAAAAAAGCAGTGTGTCAGACCTTTGAGGTCACCAGGATCACTTATCGCTGCTGAAAATAACCAGTGGCAAGCCACGATTTGGGCAATCTAAAAGAGGCCTGACATTAGCAGGTGCCCTGAGGTGGAACTGAGACAGCTACAGAGCAGGTCACTGACCTTAGACCACAGAGAACTTCATTTTTTTTTTCCAACCCGAAGGCCCTGGTATCACTTAGCAGATAGGTTCACCAGTTGAAACTGGTGAACAAAGGTACTACTTAGCCAACTGTGTAAAACACTTCATAACAATTGCAACTAAAATTAGATATTGGATACATTTTTAAAACGTTTGTTTTTTCATAATGTGTATTGTTGAAAACAGTGGCTAAATTTAAATATTTTTAGCTAAAAAAATTAATGTTTGGTGTGAGAATTGTAAACATTTCCGACAAAATGATCATTACCCATCAATAGGAAATTAAATTTATCATACTGACCACCATGGTGCACATCTCTCCAAAAACATTTGTGGATTTAGGGGGTAGACTTGCTTTTAGGCTGAATCACTGGACTTCAATGAGTCACTCAACGCAATGCCACCTATTGGCCAACCTATATGTACATATAGGTGGCCACTTAATCCCACAAACACACATACACACATTATATATTTATTTATATTCATCTAGAGGAATAAACAGATAATATTCTCCCAGTAACTGTTTTGTGACATTTTAAGGACACAAGATTGTCCTATGATCAAAAGGGTGTTGTAAGCATTAATCAGGATCTGCATAAGTGTGATATACATGATTTTATGTAAGATATGTTTCCCATCACAAATATTTTTCATCAACAGAATAAATGTCCCCAAAATAAAAGTCAAATTATATATATGTAAGGGAAAAATAGATAATGGAAAGAATGTCATAAATAAATTGACCTGCATAAGAGCAGGTGAAAATGTCAAGATACATAAATTATGTATTTATGTATATTTGTATAAAATGTTACTAATACAAGGCAGGATTATATTTACATATCCACCCTTGCAGAATTGTGATTTAGAGTTTAAATGGTTTTTGACAGATCATAATCAGAAAAAAATATTGAAGACTAAAACCTAAAATCACTGAAAGTCAAAAATATGTGCAATACAAATTATAATAGAAATATCTCCAAACAGATGCTGTTTTCAGAGAAATGTTTCAGTTTTACATGCTACGACTACAGCTATGAATCACAAAAAAAAATGGTAATAAAATAATGATTAAATGACATAAATTGTTGGATCTCAATTTGTCTAAAAAGGACATCATGTGTTTCTTTGGTCACAAGTAGAGAGGACATTTACAACTAAAAAAGTGAATGAAATTTCAGCTGCACTCCAGGACAAATCAATGCTTGAGAACATTCTCCATGGTTAAGTGTATGCTCCCAAAAGCACAAAGCCATTTATTTCTAATGACCTCATGACCTTCTCTCTTTAGCTAAGCTAACTCATAAGAAAAGCAGGTTGAACTTTTTTGTGATGTAAGGTGTAATAAACACTGCTGCTCGCCTGTGAGGTTTTAGACCTTTAGTCTCGCTAATCCCTAAAGCACACACAGCCCCTGACTGAGCTGTGGCTTGGCCAAATAAGAATGGTGTCCTAATAATGGCTTTGCTTCTACAATATTTGTTTCCGACAGTCCAAATCCATAGGAATTAAATTTACACAGGACCAAATCTTATATCTAAAAACGTAAAATCAGGATGATTCCTTTGTCCATCAGGAATATGCATTATTCTCACAGTAAAATCATTATTAGATTTACAAAAAAAGTTACATCGGTTATGTTTTTAGTTGTTTTTTTTTATTTTTTTTAAACTTGCTGGCACAGAAGACTATTTTGTAAAAACCTATTTTGCACCTCTTTCAAGCTTTGTAGTTTTGAAATATTTATCCATCCATCAATTTTGTGCATGAACTTAAGGTAAGGTTGTGGTGGGCTGGTGCCTATGTCCACTGGTCTTTGGGCAAGAGGAAGGGTAAATCCTAGACAGCTCACCAGTCCATTACAGGACAAGTAATATCTCCAGTTTAACATTAAAAGCACATAAATTTATGCAGGGTTGGGCCAGGCATGGGGTGATGGGTGTAAGAAGAGAGCTCACATAGCAGACAAGAGAAGGAGAGACAGATCAATACGAGTCAGGAAATAAGGTAGAAAAGGTTATTTACTTGACATTGATCTGTTGTAGCGGCAGCAGAGCTTACCCTGTTTCTCTTTTGTTAACCTTTAAGCCTGAGTATACTCACAAATGACGGGGGAGTCAACTAACAGGTGTAATTTATGGATCGAAGCAGGTCACACTACCTCTGCCACTGACTGGTGCTTACACAGTTACAGGCATGAAGAAATATTAAACAATCAATTTGTATAGTAAGGATGGCTTCACAAGAGGAAAAAAAAAACATATATGACTCAAATCTATAAACACAGAGAATTTCCATATGTCACTGATAAATTACAAATACAGTTAACATACATTGTGTACCACAATGAAAGAAAGTTCAGATGACAACCAGGAATGCAATTTGCAACACTGAGATATAGAAGCAAAATTACTTTGATAAACTCTGTATATTAACATTTTGATGTTTGGAATTTTAGTTATTTATTCAGTTTTTTTAGCTCTTCACTGATAATGCGACGTCAATCTTTTTAAATAAATACGCAATGTATGTGAGACTATGTGTATAATTTTAATGCTTTGTGGATGATAGAAACCTTACAAAGTAGTGGGCCCCATTCTTGTTTGTAAAACTTATAAAGTTGGATGTTTGAGTCATTTCACATGGGGAAAAAAAAAAAAAAAAACAGAAATGTAAAGCTCCAAATTCCTATGATGCTCAGGACCATGATGAGTTGGTCTTTTGACCCAGAAACAGACCTGAAAAAAGTCCTTTAATATATATATATATATATATATATTTTTTTTTTTTTTTTTTTCCCCTAAATTATTTATTTTACTAAATTTTAGAAATATTCTTCAGTATTTCATATTTGAAATTTGATCAAGTTAATAAAAGTTAGTGTGCCTGATAGTTCTTACCATGTTTGTGTCATCTCATTATTTTGTTAATGAATGAGCTATTTCTTCGTCAAAATTCTAAATTTCAGAATGATAGAATTCTGAAATTGCTGAAGCAACAGACATTGCTGTATATTCACAGGGATTAAAGGTAGGTTATCTTTTATAAAAATAAAAAACAAATGTTTTTTTTTACATATTTGTTAAAAACAGATGAACTGTTTTTATCGTATGAGACAGATGAACTGTGAGAAGATAAAGCTCTTCCGACTCCTCCATGAGCTATTATTGCCAGCTGAAGAAAAATGCACCAGTTCCGGTCAAAAACAATCAATCGGAGCCAGGAGGAGTGTCTTTTTCAATCATCCGCAGATAAGCGTTTCTTAATGTGCTAATGGTGGAGAAGCAACTTACCATTACACCAAAACTGTTTATCCGCTGTCAAACCAATAGTCTTGTGATGGGGACAAACTATAATGTAGCAGACCACAAAGGACAAAGTGTACACAGTGCATACACAAACATGATTGACAGCACTAAGACCCTCCTCCTGGCTCTTATTGGTTGTTACTGACTATGGTGGGCATTTGTGTAGGGTCATTTCGAGGTATAGCCAATTAGTGCCAAGGAAAATTAATGGCACTCCAAACTGCTTTGAAGGAAGATAGCGGACTTCAATTCTCGAGGAAGCATAGGTCCATGGCTTGAAGCAAAATTCTGCATAAACCATATAAGTCTGTTGTGGAGTATACACTCTCTTCTATTGGAGTAGCATCATCAGAGCCAGGGATTGTTCTTCATAAAATCAAGAAAATTAAAGATAACCTTGAGCATTGTTTTCATAAGACTGTTCAACAACAGAATGTCTTCAGTCAGATGGTTTTGATGATGTAATACTGACCGCTACAGATCTCTCCTGCCCACAATCATCAGCATCTACAATAACTCTTTGATTTTTTTTTTTTTTAAATATAAGTTATAACATTTAATTTCCCACTGAGATTAATAAATTATTGTTGAATTGAATTGAATTTTAAGTGCCAGCCAAGTAGAATTGTGCCCAAGCATTTCAGCTTCACAGCTGAATTATCATTTGAATATTTTAAATGTCCCAAATGTGAATTTTCCAAACAATTGTCTGGAGTTGCATTAAACAGAAAAATCCACAATTAGATTCCGAATACTGGGCCACAAATAGGCCGGGGTCCAATGTTTGCATCTTGAGCAAAGTAAGAGTTGCCACTGTTCAGAACGAATTAAATGAATAGCTATTAAAAACTAAACCTATCTGAAATATGGTTGAACTGAAGGCAGTGATGAAGAAAACTAACAAATACATAAGTGATAAAGGAAGCTAATCTTCCACTTTCAATTTGTTTATCAACATAAGTATATCTTTTAACTTTGCACAAAACAAGTTAAAGATGCAAACTAATAGCAATAAAGGACATTTACTTCAGACAGACAGATTGAATTATCTTGCACATCAGCTCTACCTGGCTTTGGTCCTGTGAGAACGTCAAGACATCCATCATGTCTCTTTTTTTAGTCCATGAAAATGGCACAGACCTGATGCAGTGACTGAAGAACTATTTGTTCACCCATATGCCAGTGCTTGTAATTGTTTTCTCAAGATGCTGCCAAATTTTGCCCTTTGCCAACTAAGGCCAGATATTTTAGGAGAGGAAAGTCTGGCAAGAGACAGGCAATGATGTAATTTGTGAAAAAAATCTTGCTGTGACCTAAATCAGTACAGCTTCTTTGTTTATCTGTAGCTTTTTCTTAATTTTATTCCTAATTTTCTTAGAACTCCTCTCTTCCGCCCGCCTCCCCCCCCCCACTCACCCACCCAAAAAAACTATTCTGTCCCACAAGTACCACAAGTAAATAAATCTAAACATTCACCAATAAAAAAACATATCAAACTCAGCAGTGAAAAAAAAAACTATTTCATACCACGGGCTATTTATTTGAATGTTTGTGAAAGCTTCAGTTCACATTTTATGCAGGAAAATATACTTTTTGTGTGGATGCTGGTCATTTCCTTTTAGTGTTTTCATAGTTTTAGATTTTTTATAAACTTTCTCCAGGTACATAAATTCGAGAGACCTTTCTTGCCTGCTTTGGCAAAAGTTGAACAGAATTATTTTTCAATAATCTGCTCATAATCTACTCTGTAATTCCAATAAAAATCTATAGTGGGAGACAGAGGTGAAATAACCAAGAGCCTTTGTGTTAATGATTAGTCCACCTAATAATTTCAATGTAAAACAGTAGTTCCCATTTTAAAGATATGTGCTAAATTTAAATATTTGTTTATTCTTAGGAGAAAAAAAACCTCACAATGTCCCTTACAGTTGCAACAACTTTACAACTCCTCTTAAAAACACTTTTATGGCATTTTAATTTCAAGATGTGGGACTTTTCCCATTTGGCCACCTTAACTGGCTGCAACCTGCACTGCCCCAGCAGAGTTTGCAAGGCTGATAAATAAACATGCATTGGTTTCTCAGGTCCATGACCCCTCCACAAGGCAGAACAATGAGCTCTAATGGAAACATTCAATGTTATTTTAAATGCATTTTTTTTCTCTCTTTTTTATCAGACTTTGGATTTTATTTATTTAGACTAAAGTGGCTGCTTTCAGAACCTGCATGTAGGTACACAGTTATGCTAAACATGAATGCTTGAGTAAATACATGGCATTTTTTTTTTTCCAAAAGGGTCGTAGAGTCATATACAACAGCAAAGATGAAAAACTGTACATACATATTTCATTGTCCTTTACAGGTACTTTAATATATATGCACTTCTCAGAAATCAGTCCACTGTGTATTCTGGTGACTCATTTTCAGAGAGGAAGTAGGCCCAAGGGGTGAACTGACCCTAAAGGTACAAGGAAATTTGTTTTTTTTGTTTTTTTTCTTTTTTTTTTTCCTTCCAGAACTTCGCTCTACCCCACTTTCTCGAGGTGGCTGTCCCGCTCACTCACTCTCAAGGACCAAGCCAATCTCCCTTTGTAAATAGAACTATGTTTTATAATTCCCCCTTCTTTCTCAGATGACCATATCAATAATGCAGAAGCACCGCATGTGTCCAGAAGCATGAGATTATTTCTCTGATTTGGGCTGGCACTTATGGTAATAGTTTGGCAAACAATCTACTCGAGCAACAATGACCACAGATTACAGCTGTTTTCAGATCAAAGAGACTGCAGAGAGAGCCATGATTGATTGCTCACCATGAGACAGAGTGAGGCAGTTCAAAGCCCCACATCTCACGTTTACCTCTCTACTCTGATAACAGAAAGAAATCTATTTTTTTTCTAATCTTCAGTGTTTTCTTATATCTTAGATACAAGAGAGCTTAAACATTTGACATTTATCTTTCAAGAATCCAAATCCAAATCCAACGAATAAAATATCCCAAATTTTACAAATATTAAATAATCAAATGTGTTTCACTTCTTAAGACTTTAAGGAGTAATTTGAGTCTTGACCACAAGAGAAAACCCAGTATCTTAAGGGTAGCATTTTAAACAGACATATTTGCTGAAATAATTTCTATTGTGCTATTGATTATTTTGCCCATAAATGATTATGCATTCATTACAAAGCTTACACATGACACAAGGCATCCTGGAATGTGTTTCATGTAAACTATTATATGGTATAAAACCAAAAAACAAATTGGTTTGCTCCATTGTAAAGACATTGTTTATTAAACAAAGAAGCTCATTTTCTATTAATGATACATAAACTGTAGTAGAGTGAAACATGTGAATGTGAATATTCATGAAAAATATTAATAAATATGTTTAATACTGTCCAGTTACGTCACAGAATGACTTAAAAATGTACTCATTGATTTGTAGCTCCAAGCTCAGCAATTTTAAAATCCTAGATGTAATAAAAATATCTCTTACCAATGTACATACTGTAACATTGATAAGTTGAAACTATATGAACATTCATGAACCCATCAGTCTTATATTCATTTTAAACATCTATCACAATTTTGTGTAAAGATTAATTCTTTACCTTCCCATTTAATAATATCCATCAGACATTGAAAGAAACAGTGAAATTCTTTAGATTTTTTTTTTTTTGGCATCACCAAAATGCTTAAGCTTTAAGTAAGAATTATAAGAAACCACTAAAAGTTGATAGTAGAGAATTCATTTAATTTTTGTTTTTACATCATTAGTTTGAAAAATTTGGTACCACTGTTGCCTTGCAGCAAGAAGGTTCCTGGGTTCAAATCCCAGTCTGGGGTTTCTCTGCCTGGAGTTTGCATGTTCTCCCCATGCATGTGTGGCTCTTTTCAAGGTACTCCTTTTCCTCTCATTATCCAAAAACATGAATGACAAGTTAACTGGCCTCTCTAAAGTGTCCGTGAAGTGCATGTGTGAGTGGATGACTGTTTGTCCTTTGTGTGGAATAGCTCATTACCACACCTGCACAGAGCTGATTGACATGATGAGGGAATTCAGCCATTTGATTCAGGTTTGTTGCTGCAGGTATGCATTTAAAAGTTGCAGGATAGTAGTGCAAGGATACACTAGGACGTATCCTTGCTTTTGCCCAATGACAGCTGGGCAAAAGACAAGAGGATACAGATGATGGATGGATGGTTAAAAAAAAAAAAAACAACAGAAAAACAAACACACACGGAAAACTACTAAGACCAGACAGTCCATGCTACAAAGTGAGGAAGTTTTATAAATAAGAAATTGACTTTCAGAATATAACCTGAGCTGGATGAAGAACACATTTTATCCAAGTTTATCAGTCTCACAGGAGTTTAAAGGAAGGGGCTTTGAATCTCATTTTTAACAATAAAACCCAATATAAATTTAAGCTGGAGGGCAGAAAAGAAAGAGCCTTTTGATGTTTGCCTAAACTACCAATAATGTCACTAAAAAAAAAAACATTCCCCAGCCCTCATACAGCCTGGCAGCTTCCAGAGAGAGTCCCAACCCAATCACAGGTGGTCTTTGGGAAGATTAGCAATCTATGTCAAAATACACAGCCAAGAAAAAAAAGAAGTCTGTTACCTTTGTAAAACATCATCTTCATATTAGAGAGATTGGGGGTATAATCAATCTATCCCGACATAAAAACTGTCCTTGACTGAAATCATTCTCAAATATAAGGTTTTCCAACATTTATCTATTCTATTGCACAAACACAATTAAAACATTTAGCCTTTAATGTTTTGACAGATATTCTAAAACAAGCATTTGGTATAACAAATGCTGGCTAAACCCAAGACATACACTAAAACATTTTGAAAGGATTTGAGCAAGAGCAGTTAAATGTTGGTAAAAAGGTCAAGTCTGAGGTCTTTTGTTCATTACAATACTCATCTATTTATCTGTAGCATATCTCTGATTTATTTACTTGGAAGTTATGTAGTTTTATTATTAATAGGGATAAATAATTATTTAAATGCTACAAGCTTGTATATATACATTTTTGTATATTATTTATTGAGTATTATAAGTTGCACCTTATTTCAATTTATTGTGGCTCTGAGCCCATGCAGTCCAGTTGGTTATTGTAAAATGTGAGCAGTAATAACCCCAAAATAGCCAAGTGATATGCTGCTCCTCGATAACATTTTTAAAATGTACATAACAGCACTTCCTGTTATGTACAGGAAGTGTACATAACAGGACACTTCCTGTTATGTACAGGAAGTGTACATAACAGGACACTTCCTGTACATAACAGGAAGTGTTATGCACACTTCCTGTTATAACAGGAAGTGTTATGTACACTTCCTGTTATGTCCAGGAAGTGTACATAACACTTCCTGTTATGTACACAAATGTTATTTTCTATGTTCATAGAAAATAACATTTAATTGTCAGTTTTTAAAGCAGGTACTAAACAAATACATGATCAACATTAAATGCTGCTTGACAGATGGTTCCGTTTTGTTTTCAAAAGACATTTAGATTAAAAATGGTCAAAACTGTAAAACTATGAGTCACAGTAAATGTAGCTTAAATTACTTGGGACCAATTAAATTGAATTAGTAATAAAAAATATATAATCTAGAATGAAGTATAGTCACTGATCCCAGCATTTCATGGCACTACATACTGACATTACAGCATTAACATGAGAATACTAAAATACTATTTTATTATGTGTGGAAATGCTAGCACATCTGTACAAAACTTAAGTATATCTAATCAAGTATGTGAAATATATAAAACTAATGAAATAAAAAAAGATGATCCTTATGACAAGGGCATCGTTAGATAAGTGGAGAAGGGCAGGTACAGAGCTATTTAGAATGATGGTAAATGGCCTTTTTTTTTTTTTTTTTTTTTACCATTTCAACGTTCCCTTCCCCCTCTTCCGTTCAGGAATGGCATTAGAGACTGCAGGCTGACATACATTTTTTATAGCTTCATAAAGTCGTCCAATGACCAGGTCACCCTTCTCATAACTAGGGAGCAGAACGCTTGAAAAAAGCCATTCATCACCATGAAAGGGCCTGCTTGTCCAAGGGCCTTCAAACATGCACACAGTCTGGCAAGAGACGCTCAGCACAAATGCTAACGTACTTCTGCCGCTAATGCCAGATGACCTTCTCACATCTATTAGCGCGCTGGCTGACGGAGAGGGCAGACACAAGCCCTCCTTGTCTCCTGCAAAGATTTCAGTGACAAGAAATGTAAAAAAAAAATCATGCATGATAATGGCTGTTGCCACCAACAAAGCAATCTTCATCCCTTCCCCTCCCTGCCTTTTTTTTTTTAACAATACAAGGTAATGTCAGGTGAATATGAAAGAAACTATGATTAATTATACAAACAAGGAAACTTTCTGTCCCAATGTATTGGCTGGGAATTAGTCATTATTTTAGAGGTGCAGTTAGAGGTAATCTAACAGAATAACATGACATCCTTTTTTAAATGTGTCCCCTTTGATTTGGCAAGTGAGAGGGACCTCCGGTGTAGAACTGGAACGCCCCTCACAGACAAACCATCAGACCACCAAACCCCATTAGTGTGCAATTAGTGACAGCTGGTGGGTTGTCAGCTTGGTAATGGCCTCTAAAGGAGTACCCATGGAATACAAACAACGTGGAAAGGCAGAGATTTCAAACTTGGCAAGAATAGTCAGAAAGCTTTCCATACAGCTAAATTTTCAGATCTATAGAAGAAAAAGAATCCTGCTACTGGTGCTTGTTTGAATTATAAACATTTTCAGATGAGTGATGTAAAAGGTGCAATAAATGCTAATTAAAACATATGTGCCAATATTGACCAGTAATTTTCGAAAATATATAATTTCGGGTTCCTTTAACAGTTCCCCCTCTCCCTGGCCTTTCACTTCAAAAGCAAGGCTAAGCTATGTCAGGTACAAGAGGTGGATGGACAGAGGAAAAGGAAAAGGGAGGAGGAGGGGGTTGAAGTAGTTTAATAATTTATTTAAGAGGGAAAGAAGGCAGCCAAGGGGAACAAATAGTGTTTCTCCCAGAACCAAGCCCCTCTGACCCCAGTGCTGCGTACCTGAAGCCCAAGCCCCATCGCATTAGCGAAATTCTTATTTGATGGCATTTTAATATTCTGCCTTGATGACTTTTTAGCAACATTTACTTTCGGAGGTCTCGAGCGCTTCCCCCTGAGGAAATGAAACATGTCAAAACCCATTACGAAAAAATCAAAATTTAAATACCTCAGCCGTGTTAGCGGTAATACACACAATCCCCACCGCTCAGAGGCAAGTCTCACAAACACTCATCTGCTTGCTGGCTCGTAATGAGTCTGTTTGATGGGTAAGCGATTTGTGGGTCACCGAGCATACGTTACAGATCCAATTTAACCCTTGATTGCTTGTACTCTGGAGGACCTGGGAAAACGTGTTATTGAAATTTAATACCAGATCATTTCTTCTTACTCCCATGCAGGGACAAAGGTATGCATACACGACTCCTCCTGTGGCCTATACGGATGGGGGAGGCATTGGTAAAAAGCAGCCAAGGAGGAAAAGGGAGAGACAAGACAAGAGGGAAAAAACAAAGACAATTTTGTGCATGGAGGTAATCTTGGCTTCATCTGGAGGTCTTGCTAAACACCAATCCAATTAGCCCTTGAGGGCACTGCACTAAGCAACCCACTTGAATGCAACCTCTCTATCAGATGATCTATCACTTTTTTCATAATGTATAAGGCAGCTTGTGTTTGGCTGTTTGACATGGGGGGAAAAAATGTGTTATCCAGGGGAAATAGATTTTATTTTCCTTGGTAAGAACATTTTGGGTAGGAAAAACTTGATCCAATCTGTCTTTAAACCAGAAAAAAAACTGCTTTAAAAGGTAGAAAAAATAAACCCCTCACCTACACTGTCAAGCTGCACTTTGGTTTGTCTGAATATAGAGCTGTAAACCAGCAAAAAATAATACCGTAATAATAATAAGTGATTATGTACAAAAAATCTTGAAATTACTGGATTTAACAAGAGAAACATAGGATAGCTATTTTCAAGCAATTTTAACTCAGAGGAGGAATAAGCTGAAAACTGATCATAGTTGACATAAATGAATTTTAAATAAAGTTATAATTAATATTTTAATACATTCTGTTCTTACAAAATGAACAAAGTAACTTTGTCAAATCTGATTAAAAATGGAGGCATTCTTATTTACTTAAGCTGAGACATGAAGATATCCAGATGCCAACCCTCCCTTCCCCCTTCTTGTCGCAGCCTATGTGAACAATGACAACAGCAAATAATAATGATCTGATGTTGGTCACACGATCCTAGATATTTTGCAACACTAAGATTTTTTTCAGAATTTCCACATATAAACTGGGTTTTTAAAAGAAAAGTTTTAAATCTATCTGAGCTCACTAGATAGATTTAAAATTTAATTTAATTTTAAATGCATGTTTAAAATGAAAATGACTGCACGTGAGCTGGAGAGAACGATTTTTGACTTATTTCACATCTTTTCCAATGGCTTGATTCTCATTTTATGAAGTTTCAGATATAAGCTAAACAAGTTAATGAGAAAGGGCTAATTCATGTCAAAGAAAACAATAACTATGTTTGGAGTATCTTTAGACTATATCTTTAACTGAGCTCAAGAACTTAAAATTTTAATGCAGCTAGCGTTTATGGTGTTGCTACCTAGTGACATAATAGATGCTGAATGTTTTTTGTACTAAAAGAAAAACCCAAATGAGAAAAAGCTAAAGCATGTTGACAAGCTATAAAGTTTAGTACTACAAATCAGGCTAAGAAACCTGAAGATGACATTTTTAAAGTTCAGTAATGCTCTTGTTTCTACAAGAGCAGATTATTAAACATGCCTGACACTATGACTGATAAAAAATATTTTTAAAAATAAGCTAAAACTATGTTATATGCTTGATCTATGATAGTTTTTCAGCTTAGTCAATTGGACTGTTGATAATTGTATGTAAATGGTTCTGATCACTGTTTATAATCTTTGATAATCTTGTTTTCACCAACTGGATCAATAATTGATTAAATATGTACCTTTTTTATTTAATTACCACTGATTTGCTACTTTTGTACTTTTGTACTGACTGAACATGAGCTATCCAAGATAAGAGAAGTGAAAAAGATTCAGAAAAATCTTTAAAGGAGGTTAATTTACTGCTCTTCTGAATATTTTCATACCTGTGGCGTTAGGTCAAAGGAGTTGTATGCTTCTTAGCATGCTTCATCGAGACATGGTGCTTGTACAAGATGATTCAAGATTAGTCACTCTTCTGCCAGCAGCTTCAAATGGGAACTGACAGCCATGAAATGTTTAGGTTTTGAACCAAAATCTCTTTAGAGATTAGCAATGGAGTTTATGAGTATCTTTGCGGAGATTTAAATTATATCGTCACTCATTATTTACCATTTCTAATAACTGAATAATAGATTCTAATAGTGCTAAACCTCCGAATGGGTGTGTAGACAGGACTTACTGAAAGAAAGGCTAATTGAAAGCTCAAGAGAGCAGTCGGCAGGCTGGCATGGTTCAGTATTTGTCATTAGACCAGACTGCTGGGAGAGAATGGAGTGCACTGCGCCATTCGTGTGTAACCAAGATTTATGCTAATGTCTCACTGCATATGCTTATTCTACATATCTATATTAAACTTAATAGACTGTTACATTGCTTCTTAACCTCAGCTTCCATCCATGATTACCTTTTCTGATTTCTTTGCAAAATGGGACATAAACACGGGGCAGGGATTTTATCAGCGTGTCAGTGGGTTTGTTTCCAGTGGCAGACCATGGCTCTCATAATCATACTTCAGGGAGTCTATCTGAAAGTGCCTGCCAAAGAGGCAATAGTTAACATGTCACTATGTAATTTCCCAGGAAGCCCGGTAGGCTTTCTTTCATTCCATATTTTCATCATTGCAACAATACAATGAATTCTAACAAAAATCTCCCAGAATTGTTTTTTATTCAGTTAATTTTGGTTATTACATTTTTGTATTTGGATGTTCATTTATCAAATTGGACAGTTCTTATATAATAAATCACTGGTACATAATACCTTCAGTCTATAGTCAGCAACAACATTAATACAGTAATACAATAGAAATCAATACAATAGATCTGGTTTCAACCAAATTAGTTAAGGAAGTGTTCCAATTGATTACTACATGCATGTTACATATCAATACTTAGTAAATAGATACATTTAAGGTATTTAAGGTTCTTAAACCTTAAATGCATCCTGAAGTAAAGGTCTCTGACCTTTACTTGCTTCACAGAGAGACAGGCATTCAGATGGAGCATAGTGAGATCATCAGTCATTAAAAACATGTCACCAAGGAGGATTCTCCTTTAAAGCGGGAGAAAGAAAATAATACAACTAATCCAAGCATAATTACTCAGCATTATCTTGTGATTCATGCACACTTACATAATGTTTGTCATTATTTATTTTTGTATTGATGAACAAGGTTATTTAATTTGAAAGGCTACATAAACTTCTAAAGTTATGACTATATTTCTTTGAAGTCGGGTCAGCTGCTTTCATTTTCATGTTTTACCACAACTTATTTTTTCCCTCTTTACGTGAAAAACTAAGATAGCTGAATTCTTAAGAGATTTTTGAGATAACCACAATTGTCACATTTCTCATTGGCTTGGAACTATTTATTGCAAAACATATAACAATTTGACCCAATCAATGTCTCATTGAAACTATTTAATATGGCAACTGTCAACAATTCTTTGCAGGTTTCTACTCACAAACTAGATCTGCTTCTGCTGGACGTAACAGTGTCACTAATGCTTTACCCAATAACATACTGAGAATTTGTCAGGCAATTTCTATGAGATTTCAGCAATGTTTTACAGAATAATACTGCTTTACTGAATTTATCGGGGCTTTTTACAACTCATGTTCTGGAGTTTGAGAAAATGATCAAATTATTATTTCCTAATTACAGCTTCAAGCTGCATGGCTTGAGAGGAAATGCATTTAACACAATTGTTCAAGCTATACAATCTAGAAAACTAATTTCCATTCATGATGCAATAGATCTGTATCTATTGAGGTTGCTTTTTGTTCTCTAATATTTGCTTAGATTCTTATGAATTGCTTATTTAGTAAACTTTGGTTGATTGATTTGTGATTTAAATTTTGTCATTAAATACATACACACACATGCACACACAATAGTTTTGACTGTTGAAAAAACTTAGTGTTTTTATGCTGCAAATAAAAGTCCTTTATTTTAAAATTATGATTCCACTTTCGTCTGTATATTACTGTAAAAGATCCATTTTCCCAGGCTGAATTTCAACCTTAATGGCCATAAAAACTATACTTCTCGGATTTTTAGTTGTAAAAATTGTATGTGTGCCATTTTCCTTGCACTTCAGAATTGTGTCCTGCTTTGAGTTGGTCTGCCGTATAAAATTCCAAAACATTGAGGTGTCTGGTTGTAAATAATAATCTAAATCTTACACCAACCTGTTTATCAGAAAACAGATGGCTTATTGACCTGGACAATATCTATACAAATGACTAAGAATGGTAATTTCTGTTTTGCAAACTGTTAAGTCTATTTGAAAGGAAAACAACTTTTTGAATGGTAGAGTAACACTCTGTTTAACAGAAGCAATAAAATGTTACTGAGTTTAGGAGGTTTGGGCACATTGAACTATTCAGATATCCACTCATCCAAAGATATCTGAGGCTAAACTTTACACCCCATACAATTTCTTTCCAACTCTCTATTTTATCAGGCTTTTGACTTACAAAGTGCTATGCTTAGACTTAGTTTAATTGCAAAGGCTTTCAAGTGAAAAGGAAATAACTATCTGAAAAAATTTAGTCAAGACATTCATGCCCCCAATGCAATGCAGCAGGGTTGCTCCTCAGCTAATAGTCAGCTCATTGTTTCTGGTTGTCCTTCAAAGTAAAAACCTTGACACTGTCAAAAAACTCTATTCTTTCTTTAACCTTCAGTCCTTTCTAAGTGCTTCGCAAACTTTCCACAACCACACACACATCCTTGTACGTCCATCAAACTGAGGACTCAATATTGCCTTCCATTCATTTCAGTAACTGCATTTATGTCTAACCCAGACAACAAAGACAACAAAAGTCCAATAGACATTTTCTATTATTCTAACCCTCTACAGTCTATTCCTAACCCTAACCAAAACTTAATTCATACCACATTTCTAGACCTAACAAGTAGAGCGCAGTAGAAGTGTAAAAAAAAGTCCTCACTTTCTACAAACAACCTCTTTTTGTTGGTAAATATTGTGAAAGTGGTTCTCAATTTGTAACACATACAAGTGTACCAATCCTTGAAGGCTTAAGACATAAGTCTTGGATGTTTTGTGTAATTCACTCCTTAAATGTGAAACTCTTGACTCTTTAACATGCTAATAAGACAATTCTTCAGCAGCTTATAAATGTATCGTAACAAGGAAAAGAAGAAAAGTAGACCAACCACTTGATGCAAAAGAAAAGCTCGTTTTAATCGCCTGCAACCCCCACCAACGTTTTTTTTTTTTTTGTTCAAGCTAAAACCAATACCACTACACTAAAGCCTTGTGCATTCCAACACTCTGACCAGGCTGAAAAAGTAATCCAACAAAAATTATTTTTTTTTTAAATAAAGTGCACCAATTTCATAACTGTGCCATAAATTATATTTTTCACTAGATTTACTTTAGATAGACAATTCATTTATACTTTGCCCTTGTCAGTTTGATTTTGATCATTGAAACTGTAAAATGCAGATGTGTGTGCGTGTACTTGTAGATGCTACATTTAGAGAACTGGAAAAATGCATTAAACCAAAAACAGGAGATGTACGTGTTGTATATGTGTGCATCCACATTTTCCAAATGGATTCAAACAAGCTCTTAGAAGTATTAAAATATAATGCAAAGGTATATGTCACCTGAGGCCCCTGATTTGGGTGTAGGAATGTAACAGTTCCAAGATGTAGACTATTGTATCCCCATGTAGAGGTATACAAGTCCAAACCAAAATCTTGTATTAAATTCTATTATAATGCAATGAAGTTGAACTTACATTAGCAATGGAGTCACATGGGCAAATTATAAAGCTCCATTAAGGAGCCTTGCTTTGCAGCAGCGTTCTGCACAAAATGCAAACTGGTCCAGAGAAGCCTTACTTGGACAGATGTAAAAAGAGTTCCAATAATACAGCATGAATTCAAAAGCATGAATTAAGATTTCTATCTCAGGATGAGACACAATGTTTTTTAATATTTCGCAAATGGTAAAAACAAGAACAATTCAGAGATTTGACATTATTTTCCAGCATAAAACCTGAGTCAAAGGTTATCCCAAAGTTTCTAACAGAAGATTTAGTCAAGATTTTTCTGTATTCATCTGGAATTAAGTATCACTTAAACATTCACATAATGTTCAATGAGTGACAGACCCTATATTTTACTATAAAATAGTCCTACAAAGCATCATGTACAAAATAAGAATAATAACCAAGTGAAGGTCACAAATAAGAAGAGACAAACATTGAAGTTTTGTTTGGCAGTTAAAAACAGCTAGGATCAAGATTACAAATGATGAACATTACTTGGATTGTCTAAGTACTTGTGAACTTCCAAACTGCACAAACCTGAAACTAACATTTTCTGGTCATTCCATAAGCATTTAGTTTATGACTCAAACAAATGTTTATCAATAAGAGGTTGACATTGACTGAAAAGACACCAATTTAAATACTGTTACCAATATACATTGACTGCTTCTTAATGTTTTCATTCTAGCAGCTATAAACAGCAGCTTAGTTGCTTCAAAATCTTGTTGAGGACACATTATCATTTCACAAGGCAAAACCAGACGGCAGCAGCACTGTCCTTTGGTCCCTCTGCCTCAAGTATTCATCAAAAACCTATACTGTCCCATGAGCTTACTGCCATATGCCGCTGGAAAATGTCACCAGTGAAAGTCATAATAATTCAGGTTTTTTTAGCTGTTTTTGATGCTCTTCTTTGCCAGAAATATTAAAAGAAGCATCTCATATATTTGAGCTATATGTTAAGCAGGGAAAACAAGACAATTGGAATATATGACCCTCATATCAAGAGGCAAAATATTTCTGTACATCTTTCTATCTGTTTATCAGTTTTGGGTTGATTGTAGTAAAAAATAAGACTACTAGTTGAACCTTTACTAGGTTCTGGAAAAATGTCTAAAAGCCATCATTATTATTTTACAGCTGAAGGCTTTAAAAACACAGCTACATAATACTGAGGTAGATTTTTATCTGTCACAAAAATGGGATAAAACTATTTTGAAAATACTCTTAAAAGGAAATTGACTCCATTTAATGCTTATCACAATTTACTCTAGGCAGTTTTCATAAGCTTCTCACTCATAATTTTTTATGTTTTGCTTTTGTGTTATTTTTCACAAGTGTCCTATAGTGATTAAAATTACCATTTGAAAAGAACAATTTTAACTGTTTTAAATATACTTTTCATCAACTCCACATTTCTGTATTAAAAAATAATTCTTATTGGTCTAATGTTATGCTCTATTATTTTGTTTCCATATTTGTAATAGGATAATCAGAATTAACAGAGTATTTATGTAATTATTCAACATAATTTGCTTGAGTGAATGGGAAAAAAAACCTTCACTGAACTTTTAAATAGTAATTATTATTAAAAACTTTTTGTTAAACCTTGAACACGACTGATTAGCTGTGTTGAAATTCAACAGGAGAAACCAAAGTCAATGGGAGAAATCCCAGATGGAGAACTGAAGGGAGATGAGAATCTAGGGGAACAGCATAGGAAGGAAATGGCCATTCTAGTCTTTCTTAATTGATAGACTTTATATGTGACTTTTAAGATAAGATAATCAACACAATATTGGGTGGGGTCTGTAAGAATCAACTACTTTTGCTTATGTTGTGTAAAATGTAGTGTTTATTAAAATATGAAAAGTATGTTTTACATTACAAATTTAAAGTTCTAAATAGGTGTTAGATATTATCCAGATGAGACTTGTGACCAGTTATTGCGTTTGTTTCATAGAAAATTCTCCTTTCCCTTTTAATGCAAGGACAGAGAGAGGCTGCACTCCTCTGCGTGTTAGAGGAGGGAGTTGTGCTGTTATCTGCTGATCCCAGAACTTCCCTTGGAGCACCGGAGTGGGTCTGTATCACGTAGTGCACCGTGCACTGGGACTGTGCAGCCTGCTGACAGGAAAGCTCGATTAGCGAGTCACAAAGAGGCCAATATAGAGGAACACTTCCTCAGCCAAAGGGGGTTTGCCCAGAGAACACACTCCAACCCTCTTTCCTGACAGACGACAGTGACAAACACACACACACACACACACACACACACACACTGGCTGGCTGGCTTACCTCAAGGGAATGCATGATGGATTGGGATTTGGTTTTTCCGACACGTGCACAGATGAATCCAAACATACATTATATGACACACACATTCAGACAAGAAAGAAACAAGCAAATAATTTGCACTCTTTGAGAACAAGAAGTGCTGTGATCTGTATTCTATTATCACAACTGTTAAAATGATTTGGAAATGAACAAAGTTGACAATTTTCAAAGAAAGCTGGCAGCTGTCCAGACAAAGCGATGAGTATGTTTGGACTGGCCATAGCCATGCGCGTGCTGCCTTTGCTCAGACAATGGGATGTAGATGTGGAAGTGGGCCTAGGCCAGATGAGGAAAACGAGATAGCAAGGGTGGGATGAGGGGTGGAGGTGAGCAGAGCGCAGACCGGTGGGCTGTTATGGGACCTTGTGGCGGAAGGGCATTGTTCAGCAGAGGAAAAACACAACAACAATAAAAAACAACTCTTCCTGA
The DNA here is from genome assembly GCA_903066825.1 of Alfaro cultratus. NCBI lineage: Eukaryota > Metazoa > Chordata > Actinopteri > Cyprinodontiformes > Poeciliidae > Alfaro > Alfaro cultratus. The sequence goes on from CAEFZX010031710.1 coordinate 36,584, forward strand.
ATCTTTTTATATGATTATGTGGAGAACAATTGAGTGGGTGGGATCCTCTGCTTTGAGGATATTGAAAGAGGCCTCTCCTTTGAGACTTAGAATGATCCTTTCACACCTTACTGTGGAACACAAGCAGGAAAATAAAACAATGTGAGCTGCTGAGTAAGAAGCTTATTGATCAAGAACAGTGTGTCCATTGAGAGAGATTACAATGGCCTTTGGCCTGTGACACATTAAGCAATGAACCAAAGGTTAATTAGGGGAAAATTGGCTGGTATTAGATCTATTTTTGCAATAAAACAGCTTATTGTGTATTATATCATTATGCAAAGTTAATCAGTATCAAATCAAATTAAGCTATAGATTTTTTATTTTTTTTTCCAAGAACTAATTCTATTAGTTTTAGTATTCTATGGAAACTGCACATTTTTATACACCTGTCCTGAAACGTCTTGCCATAGATTTATGAGATACTTTGCATACTGTATCAGTGAGCATGTTCATGTGCACAGTTCAGATGACGTTTAGTTCTGGGTCAGACTGTTTCAGCTGATTCTGCGGGGTTTAAGATTTCACTAACCCTAGGGTCATGCACCTGATATACCTTTGAATCCTGTTGTTTACTGGAGTGAAGAATCCTCTCAGGGGAAACAAGCGTCCACAGATAAGAGTCTGGTGTGATGTTGCGCATTGCAGCCCTGAAGGCCCAGACATTGGTTTTTCTCTTCATCTCGTTCTCACATTTTTACAGCATTCCATTGATTCAGCACTGCTTTAGTTGATGTAGAGTTCTAGCAATGATTGTGTAGGTTGATACAATATTACCTGTTTGCAGACAACTGAATACATAAACTTCCACAAAGTCAAAATTAATTGGCAGAGATCAGTGTAGACAAACTGTTGTACAATGAAATTGTATGATAAAAATAGTTTACCTCAAACAAAGTTAGAAGTAAACTGGGTTAAATCTGTGATGTGTTTTCTGTAATCAAACTTTTTCTTGATATTTAAATTTTTGTAAGAATAAACAAATGTTTGTATGCTAAAGCTCCTATGTTGCTTTGTAAGTTAGACTTTTTCTTAAAGTTAATGATCCACTAGATTGTGTCCTCCCATTATATCAATACTCATCATACTGTGGTAAGATCAGTTCAAGATATTAAATTAGAGCAAATTTCATTTCCAGCATAAATTGTATTTTAGACATCATGGAAAAAACACAAAAATATATTTTTTTTATCTTGTCTTTCAGATGAAATGTGCAGAAAAATAACATAATGACCAAGACAACCTTTAAATATCCTTAAAAAAAGGATCCCACAGACCTCCTTTTATACGTAAACATTTATTACCTTAGGGGTTCGCGATGGGTTGGAAGGCAGTCACTTCACAGAGCTCTAAATGTCATCCTCTCTTTGACACATTAGTGACAAATGAGGAAAGGGAAGAGTGATGCTTCGACCTTCCTTTCTCTGGTTCAGGCAACTAGCAAGCTAAAATTACAAGAGGTGCTCAGTAACATACTGACAGAAATAACAGAAATGTAAAACTAGGTCAATAATTTTGAAAACTGGCCATCATGACAAATGTGAAAGTAATTATGCTTCTACACATTTCCTTTTCTCGTTGTCTTTCCATCTGTCTATCTGTCTGTCATATAAGTGTTGAGTAATTTATAAACCATGAAATGTTGTGTGGCTGACTTTGTTAAAATTATTGAAAGCCGACAATAGCTCAAATAACCACTTGCTTCAACTCACACCTGCAGAATACCGTCTCTGAGTCTACAACAAGATGATCCTTTAAACAGCAAGGCTTCTACAGCCAAAGATTACACTGGGACCCACATATGTCAGCAAAAAGGAAAGCACAATTTGCAAAACCTCACAAGACTTGGATTTAGTAATGGATTAAAAAGTTTTGCTTGGCCCGAACAGTTTCTGAATCATGAAGTGAAGCATATTTACCACAAAAATATTTAACTTAGTCTCTGTGTAGTCCTGTGATGGACAGGTGACCTATTCATTAATCATCTTGTTTTAAGGCCTAGGAAATCTTGTTCTGTGATCTATCTACATTAAGATAACATACCAGTCAGGGACTGAAGTAACATACACATTAAATGTGCCATATGTAACTTTTATTAAAAAAAATAATAATAATAATAAACATATTTGTTAAAACTGTCACCATGTAGTGACAGTATTATATCAGATAATTATGAAAAGATCAACTTCCTCCACCTCTTCCCGGAACTACTGAAGAAATGCACCGCTCCTGAGGTGTTCCCACAAAAAACAACCAATCAGAGCCAGGAGGAGTGTTTTAGCACTCATGTACTTGCTGATGGCGGAGAAACCACTTACCTTTACAGGAAACCCATTAATCTGCACGGCTACCAATGAGAGTTAGCCTAGTAAAAAATATTATTTATAAAAGTTATATACTGCAGCTTTAAAGCATTTTTTTTCCTGAAAATTAATCAAACTTCTTTTTCTCTTATTATATGTTGGACAGACACATATCAAATATGCAAATTAGTATAAACAAGTTCACTGAAGGGAAACAACTAAAGGCTCAAGAGTTCAGTGCATTAATTATTTTGTACAGTTTATCATGGAAAGTAAGACAAAGCCTCATCGACACAATATAGGACACTGCACAGTATTCACATAACACTATGTGTTACTCTTTACGTCATTCTGTAATGGGTATTCCTCCTAGCAGAATATAAAACAGACTTTGGATGTTTAAACTATTCAAAACAGACATATTTTGGTGGAGGGTGTTTTGGATTGAAATTGGTTTGCCTTCTGGAAGTTCTGACCTGGGCCACAAGCAAAGCTTTCAAATTGGCAACTGTCTCGCCACATCATTAATCAGGCACACAGAGGACTGTCTTCTATCCAGATGGGGAGCCTCTCTACAACTAGAGGAAAATAAGCAAGCTAATTAATTCTTATTGTTATAGACAGAGGGCGATTAGATGGAGAGAAATTGAGAAGAGGACATGAAGAAAGACCGGTGAATAAGTCACCTCTAACAAAGGCCTGAATTCAGAATATGCTCTCACTAAATGCTCATTGTTTCTTTAACAAAATATATCTGTGATTTGTAATGCTGTAGGACTGAAAGGGGAGGACAGAGCGACATCACAGCTAGAGGTTAATGAATGATAATGAGCTTGGAGCACTCAGGGACACAGTGTGGTCGTGATTAGACAGGCCCAGTAAGACAATCAAACTCTGTGTCCACTTTACCATAGTAAGTGAGATAAAAGGGTAATTACTACAGGTTAAAATACCATAAAACTTCTTACAGCACCAGAAAGATACCTGTGGTAGAGTTCTATGTTATACATTGTGGGAGGGATATTAACAAGTTTTATGTTTAATATGCATCTAAAAATAGATATGACCTTTGGAGTAATCTAAAAACATACAATCACTCTTGTTACCCTCATATCAACATAAATACAGTAAAATAACTTTTTTCAGACAAATTAATTCAAATATGATTTTAATCAGTAACTTTTTCTTCATAATTATATTCTCAACAAGAGCTTTACTTGTTAATGATGTGTGTAAAGCTATATCAGCTATGTTGCTTTTTAGTCATATTATGAACTAAAAATATTTTAGCACCAGTGTTTTGTAGCAGTGGGTGCAATACAATCAGAACCACTGGGCCCTCATCACCATTAATTAGACGTCTATGTGTCTTTTGCATCATTATGTTGGCACTGTGATGAACTCAGCACCTGTCTTGGAAGTACTCTGCCTTTGGAGTAAAAATTTTGGATGGTGGTGTGGATTGACAGACAGATGGCTAGGGATAGAGACAGTAATAATAGTAAGGAGATAGGAAATGGTCTCAAATTTTTAACACAAATTATTTTGGTCTAAAAATAAACTGAACTGTTATCACTACAGTTGTCCAAATTATGTGCTGAAACCATAATCTTAATCCTGTTTTAAATGTATGCTATGAATCCATATTTTTTGGAAGTTTAGCACTTTACATCTGTAGTACAATAAATTTATCTTCAGGTATATGCAATTACTAAAGGTAACTTGCTTAATACACAAGGTAGTGAGAGGACCACAGACATCTGCTCCTGTTCTTGTACAAGCAATGTCCTCCATAAACCTCTGAACATGCTCCTCAACCCCATGTGAGAGTGATTGTCTTGTGCTTTTTTCCAATCCAGAGGAAAGGAGAAAGGTCTCCAGCATCATTATTTTTCTCTAAAATGTAACTGGCTTTACTGCACACCCTAATTTGCTTGCCGTAATTATAGGTCATGCTCCCCTTTTGTAATTTATAAAACCTTTTGTTCTTATCAATAATGAATGGGCCTTAGCAAATCATGGACCTATAATATTTTGATATTATGAAAATGCTAATGCGTCAGGGACCTTAAGCCTTATCAGCCAGGTCGGATGCTCTATTAAACAGCCCGCAGAAGAAGTTGGAAGCAAATTGCTTATGTTAATGCCCCAGTTGTATCCAGACAACATGAGGAGTCTGCAATTAATTTCATCCAGGCGGCGGATGGACAGGCAAATTTATTTCCCTTCCACAGGATGAAGGCTCCCCCCTCCTTTCTCACAGGTCTTCATGCATAGAATTGGAGAGGCTTCGAGAACAAGAGATACAGGGCAAAAGGCAAAGAGAGAGGGGAGCAGTAACTTATGAGCAATCTATGACCTAATTGAACAGCAGCAGAAAGGGAGGACAACATCAGGGAAACAAGAGGCGAAATCTTCATTCATTCTGCTGACAAGTGTTTTCTCAACTTAAACCTGTTTTATTAATTGTGTCTGACACTTCCCTAATTACTTTCATTTACATCACATCAGCCCCAAGCACATGATGAGACTTGCAGCTCATCTCAGTATTGGTGGACCAAAAGGAGAGCAGTTGGTGACTGGCATGGAAAGAATAATATAAAACTTATGTACGAACCACTTCATCTCACTGTTGGAGGTTTTTAGTGTGTTTGACATTTCTTTAAAAGAGAAGATTTGAGTGTTCTCAAAAACACAAAACACAAAACAAAAACTAGAGATATCAAGTTATCATGATTGTTTTGGTAAAAGCCCCAACATGTTTTTGTTTTTTTTGTTTTTTTTACACCAGTGTTGTCAATAGTCCCAATCAGAAATCCCTGACAAACCACAGCTTCCAGTGTATACTCTATTGATGCTGTCAGTGAATCAGACTGTCAGACTCACCATTTATGTCCAATTTCTAAATCTGTATTATTGCTTATGTACATAGTCTTGGTTATCTATTCTGGGTTATCCACTTAAGAGTTTATAAATTTTTCATATTTCAAAACGATATTTACACAGAGAGAAATAGAGGTTTCCTCAGCTCCCTGACCTTATGTGATCTGCACTTCCTGCTGCAGCCAAGGGACTCGCAGTTGGCACTGCTTAAGTCTTAGTTATTTTGTGATATGACATTAAAAACAAAGTACTAAACTTATGAAGCAGGAGGGTTTTTTTTTTCTGATTTTCTTAACTGCATTTCACTTGACCCACAGATGTTTCAGTGGTATCAAGAGAGTAAACATGATAACATTAGCTTACAATTCAAACAATGTTCTCCTGGTTTAGAAATTTGTTGTCAAAGCAATGTGCAGTTTTGTGTGTTAGATCAGACAGACTTTGTGTTAAGGAATAAAATAATATCACATTGAGCGCCACTTTTCCAGTAACTGAAAGGTAGGTATAAAAAGTTCAAAGATATGCAGACCACACATCATGTGGCTAATTATTTTTGTGTGTCATATGTTTTTAGTGTTTTTGTGTTGTAAAAATATATTAATGAAGATAAAACACACTAAGCTAATTATGGGTTAAATATGGGATCTTCAATGAACAATGAGGTTTACAAGATGTTCTAAAATGACTGTTGCTTAGTGGTCATCTTGCAGGTAAAAAACTTTTTTTTTTTAAATCTGTGTAAAAACATTTATGTGCCAAACGAAAAAGTAACAGCATTAATACAGTTATTGGGACTATTGTGCTACAATTTTTCCAAATAAAAATATAACAAACACTAAATATCCCAAGTTTCAAACCCCATCTGAATGTTTTTTTTTTAAACCCAATGTTCATAAAAGATCAATTAAGGGCATTTTTCCCTTAATAGGGAGATAAGTAGGATTATGTATTATGTAGGGCATTGCATTTTCCTCAAACATTGCATTCTTTTGGAAGGTTTTGAAAGGAAACATAATTCTTCCTGGATAGACCACAGGCTTTCCTTCTGTCCGCAGTGAATAATAATCTGTATAATCTAAAAAAACTGTGATTCTTTCATTTTTCAAATATATAATGGAAATAGATGAGGATGACTCATAAAAATTTATACCTCACCTCTCTTTTTAATTTATGCCACACCCTCCAGGCACATATTATTCAAACATTAATATAAAAAAGAACTGTACATCACAAAGTGTCAGCTTTCACTTCTACTTCCATTCAGAGTCATGCATATTATATTCACACTGGGTTTGACTGCTGCACGTCTTACAACAATTAAACATAAGGTAACAAGCAGATTGAGAGATTGATGGAAAACATCCATATACTGCATTCAATGTACTCAATTTTTAATGACCTCTTTGCCACCATTACCTTTCACTTTTATGTTTAGATAATGCACTTTATGCAAATTGTAAAATTCTATAAATTTTAGATTTGTCACTATTTATCTTTCCAGTGTCACTGAGATATGCAATTGTGATATGTAATTAAAATAAAATTCAAATAATTCATTTTGTATTATCCCCTAAGCTTACAGACAAATAAATAAAATAAATATGAACTCTGGTTTAAAAACTACATTGAATCTTATAACACCAGAGCAGCATATTAATGCTGCATTCAATTAGCCTTCGATTTGGGAATGACGTCACATGAGTTGTTTTTGCTAGTAGGAACCAATGAGATTTGCTGATTGTTGGGCTTCTAACAATATATTGTTCACCAATTTTAGTTATAACACTTAAGTATCAAAACAATGTGTGCCACTGATTTAACGTAATGTAAGCTGTGACATGTAATACAGAAATAATGTACACCTGTTATGTTGTATTGTATGACAGTCATTTACAGTTACTAGAACTTGCTTGTCAGATTAAATGTTTTTCAAGTAACAAGTTTTAAGAAAGGTATTAAACATACTTTTTATCAATCCCACATTTTTTTATGAAATATCTTTTTATTGGTCTGTTATATTGTAATCTTAAGTATTGGGTTTTTATTAGTTGTGAATAGAAAATCAGCATCAACAGAAATTAAAGCTTAAAACAACACTCTGTATGCAACAAATCTATATAATGTGTTCCATTTAGTGAATTTAGTTGAAGAAATGAACTTTTCAATAGCAGTCTAATTTACTGAATGGGTCTGTACAGTTGGGTAGCAGTGCTAATTACTAAACTGAGGGATGCTTGGTGACCTTTGACTTCTTAGTCAAAATTGAAGGGGGTTTTCAGGTGCAGGGCATTTTCTTGTGGTGAAGGAAATGGGGAGGGGGGTATTTCTTTTACCAACATATGCTATTGGGATACAGTCTTTGGTAACCAATCCCTGGGACAAAACTGTTGAACAATCTATTCAAACTTTAATGAACCTCTTTCATAGCATAAGAAATGATGAGATGATAAAATTATGCTACCTCAATCAGTTGTGTTAGGGTCTCTAGATCATTCTTAAGAATGAGTTTGTTCAAGTTATTATTAGCCTTTTACCTGATAAGCAGCTACTGAAAGCTAGTGCTTGCAAAGTTAAAAACAAACTGGGCATACAGTCAGTACATTTAATATTTTGCCATTTTCATATGTGTTGGACAAGGAGGCAACTTGTTAGAGTAACTTTTATATTATTTGCTATTTATTCTCCATGAAACTTTTCTTCCTTATCTTTTTGAGGATGAATCTTTACTATTTTAATAGACTTTTTTGCTTTGGAAGGAAATTTGTTGCAACTTTTTTTTTTTTTTACTTTTTGAAAGCTGTTAGGGTGTGTAACCACAGCTGTCAGATTCTGTTGGGAGTTTTTTGTTATTTTTATTACGACTGGAACACTCTGAGCATCATCATAACACTGTAATACAAGAACAGATGTGCAAGTATAACACTAGATGAGAACCTTCCTGCCCACGGTCATCACAATATAAAATAATTAATGAAACATGGAAAGTTTCATATTTATAATATTTCTTTGGAATTAAAGTGTGTTTGTGTTGAATTAAGCTGAATGCTGTATGAATTATAAAATCAACATGCACTTTTATGATGCACTTTTATGTCAATAAAAGTCTTTTTTTTTTAATAAAGAAACAAAACCAATGCAATATCTATGGAACCATTGGCATGGGAAGCGTTTGTTGAACTTACATCAATTTCACTAAGTTTACACAAAAATAAATTTACCAATTCATTGTTGTAGGTTTTTTTAATGAATGTACAGCTTAATGGTTTTATTGTCTGTAATGTGTATATTATCGCAAATACAAATATTATTATACATATTAACAGTACATCACAATCTAAAATGTCTGTCTATCTTATAAATAAGTTCTGTCAAGTTCAATAAAATGGTTTCTTATCTCTGTTAATCAGTATCAATATTACTGAGATCAGCCTTAGCTCGGGGATTAATTAGAAAATAGATAGTGAGTAATCATCCTGTACACTGTATTGATGTGTATCGTGCTCCATTAAAAATTCAGTTCACTCGTGTGGTGGAATACTAGCAAACTGTTTGCTTTATCCACAGGGGGGAACGTAAACACTCAAAAATCATTTACTTTTTGTTCTCACCAGTTTTGATCCCCTATGTTTCGGCATTTCTATGTCAGAAGACATCAGCTTGACTCTATAAATTACCACCTGATCCTTTCTTCCTGGATAATTAGGTACCCATTAGTTCTAATCAAGTAGTTACTTAATTATTGCAGTAATTAGTCTAATGGTCTAGCAAATTGAAGCTTTATCACTTTCAGATACTTAATGTTCTTGGCAGAGTACATCACAAATGTCAAAGGCTTGGGCATTGGCAATCCAGCAATAGAAAACAAAGTTTCTATCATGTCATAAAAAGGTTGGCTTACTCGTGTGTGAAATGCTTATTGTTTTTAAATTTTTGTCTGAAGTCAGGTTGTTAAGAAAAAAAATACACTAATCCTATAAAACATGAGGCATTCCTTTGATATCTTTAACAAATAATGTTAGCTAGCTTGATAAAAATGTTTTCTCTGTGATCTTTTTTTTTCACCGTTCGCTTCAATCTTTCATTACAGACATCAAATAAACATGTTCACCAAGTTAGTTATAGTCATGCTTCAGTTCTAGAACTGTCATGAGCCACAAACTAAATGTGAATTAGTCGTCTGTAAATAGTTTTAAAGTAGTCCAAGTTTTTGTCTTCACCTGTTAATTAACTGCAGCTAAAGAACATAAGCAAACCAAAAAAGCTGGAACAACACTAGAATGAGAGTTCACTTGTAAACAAATAAGTCACCTCTATATTTGACAAAACTGGTAGGTAGAGGTGGGCTGATTGCTCTAAAATATCAACAATATCCAAGTTAGCATCAGTATCGGATCAATACCAGCATGATAAGATCAATACTTTACTTCTGTATTTACTTGGTATCATATCAATATGAAGGCGTGCAGTATTACACACCTCTACTGGTAGGATGTGTAAAACAATGCAACCAAATTTACAAGAACCATAATAAGAGAAGGACAGCAGGAAATAACTTAAAACCCATCCAAATCAAAAGCATATTCCTAAATCTATTCTGTCACTTGGTCATTTCATCTGGGAAGACAAATCAGAGGAGTAGAAAGAAAGAAAAACACCAGAAAAACTTTTGCCAACTGAACAACTTTGTCAATATATTATTTTTTTAAAAATAGAAAATACTTAGCAATTGTTTTACTTTTTCTGATGATAGAGATTTTTAACTTGTTAAATACAGTGCATTGCAGCATTGTGCTTATTCACAAGCATTATTAAATGTAAACAGTGTCCTGCTAACATTCTGCATCTGTTCTGGACATGTTCAGTCCTGCATCATTTTTGGCAGTTAATCTTCACCACTCTTGTTAAAATTTTAGGAAAGCCATTTGATCCATGCGCCTTTGTTTCGTTGCTTGGCATTGTTCCCCAGAGGAGGCATTTGAATGGTCATAAGATGAATATGATAGTCTTTTGTACTTTACTAGCCAGAAGACCTATGTTGATGCATTGGAAAGATTCCTCCCCTCTTTGTTTTCATAGTAGTTCATAAAAATTATGTAGTATCTCAAACTGGACAAGATGAGATGCTCCCTGTAATATTCTGAGTTTTGTCTCTATACCTCTATGTTTGCTGAGAAATTTAAAGATGGACAAAAGTTGTTTGTATTTATCGTCATCTCTAAAATTTAGTGTCACACACACTTAATTGCTACATGCCTGATACATGGTCACTTTTTTATATCTGTCCTATCAAAACTCTTACTAAGAAGTCACAATTTCCTAAACACTAATATTGAATTGACATAAGAAGGATTTAATCAAATTATCAAACTAACATTTAATAGCCCACTTTGTGTGACCTATTTGTCAAAAGAAGTCCAATGCCCCACAAGATGCCTTCACAGAAAAAAGTAAAAAGGTAAAATCCTGCAGTGCTCCATGCCATATGACAGGAGTGTGTGAAAACTGACACACAAGAGTTTTCAAATTGGGGCCCGGGGAGCCGAAGCATAAAATAACTTCAATCTCAGCAGCTCTCCAAGGAATAGAGCAGAAGTGCGACCAACAACAACACAACAACAGAGAGGCAGGAAGGGGTGAAGGTAGGAGTTATTAGAGGATAAAACATGCCTCTCCATCTCACTCCCTCTCTCTCAGGAACCCCAAGGATGATCAATGGATTTAGTCAGAGGGATATTCAAGCAGAAAATTGCTGCCTTTTTGCTTTTCTTTGAAGTATTTCCAGAATACATACTGGAGCCCCTGTCCACCAAGGTTGAAAATAACAGTGCAAGAGCAGTCTGTACCAGTAATCCTGAAAAAAGGGGTGAAAAAAATGTGTGGGGGGGAGTTGGTGTGGGCAACAAATGTTAAAGGACGCAGGGAGGGTTTAGATTGAAACTTTGCAGGTATAAAATTGAAGGCAGCCAGCTGAACAGACACAGTCAAACTATGGCTATTTTTCAAAACTGAACCTCAGTGGCCACCATGGAAATAAATTAATAAAAAAGGACCAAACATAGGACACCACTATGCAAATATGGCTACATGATTTATTTGATCCTGCTCACATGTATTAACTTTAAAAGGTCCAGGTAGCTTTTTTCTGAAAAAAAAAAATGTTTACCATACTTGCTTAACAAATTACTTTCAAATATGAAACTAGTTTTTCACCTCATAAAATTCCATAAAGTATGTCAAATTTTGATTTTCTGCAGCAAAAGTAAAATGTATCAAGTTATAATTGACTTAAACATAAATTGTGACTGATTCTTACTTAATGCAAAAAGGATTTCTGAGGTCAATAGGATGATGACGGTTCTGTTAAACGAGCCAATGTACCAAATCGTAGCAGTGACAGGGTAAACTCGAGTGTCGGATAGCGAAGACCGCCCCGGCCCCTAGGGGCCCCTGGTGGCACTATGCAGATGACAGCAGAGGCATGTGGCACACTCGTGGCATTATGAATAGGACACAGCGATGGGGGACCAGACTTCTCAGCTCCCTGCTGTGTGGTGTGATGGCCTCATCTGTTTTCCCATCGCTACTCTAATACATCTGCAGCGCACTCCTTCCTAATTAAGATTCCACCGTTCTATTAGTCATAGGATGGAAAGGATATCACAGAGGGTAGTTTAGCCAGAGTTTTTGGATTAATTGCTGGGCAATTCACCACACACAAGAGTGCTTAGAAAGCCGGAACAAGAACACCAGAGACAATAATTCAGCTCTCTCTTTTTTCTCCCCCATTCATGGATGTTATTTTTACAGATAAGCCTCCACGGGAATAGGCTCTGCGAACTATTTGTCACATTCTATTCATAACTTTCATTAATAGTAAGTAGGGTTTACTAGTGTGTAGCCATGGGAGACATCGTTTAGAGGTATGGTTATTTAAAACTGAGCATGTGCATACCCAGTTTAGACTTTTTGTTTTTGCTGCTAATGTATTTGCATCAACTGATTAAATATTAACCTGCAGGTTCTAAATATAGTTAGTGTTGAACTTAACATGAAAAAACAAATAGCTCATAAACAGCTAAGTCCCAAATTATTCACATATATACAAGATTTAGGTAATTTTTAATACTTTGAAAATATTTTATTTTAGAATATTTTTGCCTATATGTCACCATGAGGAGGCTTTCAGCAACTGCCCCTCAGCTCTGGAACTCACTTCCTATTTATATAGATTAATTTCTCTCATTTAATACTCACTTTAACATAGATTAACAGTTGTCAAATCTTGTTTACGGGTTTGCTTTTTAAATTATTGTTTATTGTTCTTTACTGTAAGGTGATCTTTGGTTTCAGAAATGTGCCATCAAACAAAAAGCATTATTGATATTATTACTGCATTGTTACAATCATCAAAACATTTTTATGTCTGTTTTATTTAGGGAAAAAAAAAAAATCTAAAAGGCTACAATGCTCCCCCTACATCACGGCACATATTGTGGAACTGTTTCCTTTTTTATGCATGAATCCACACAAACCATATTATACACTGACCAAAATACTACAGGTAAATCCTGGAGAGAATTGAAAGAAATCCTGCATTTTCTGTGTGGTTCCTATCATGTCAACAACAAGGGATTTCTTGTTATGGTTTAATTCAACAATAGCATTTGCAATTGGGGTTTTGGGCATCTCAAGGGCATTCCTGGTAAAATTACTGAGACTCTGTACCATTTATCACAGCCTGACATGTGTCATGTTCCAGATTCTGGTGCAGAGAGGTTACAGCTGAAGACAGCTCTTTCTTTGTTGAGCAGTCATCAAAGACAACATCTCGTATTTATCAAAACAAAAAGAGAAAGGAAAATCCACTGCAGGAATAGAAACTAGAAAAATGTCATGCTTTCAGATGCTGTACAAAACACACACAAGTGTTTAATTTAATACATTAACACCAAATAAAACAAATGGTTTTTTTTTATTGGGTTAAATATGGTTTTATGCATTTTTAGATTCATTCAACAAAATTAGAAATGTTTTTTTTTTTTTTGTTTGAACTGAAGGCTTGGGCAACTGAAAAAACAGGAAAATTGTATCTTTTGCAAAGGCAGTTTGTTAGAGGTAACATTTAAACAAAGGGTTATAAGTTGTGCTAACAACTATAATTATTAATATTTTTCCGTATTGCAAATATTGTATATTGCCACAACCTAATGTCTAGAGTGATACGGTATATTCCAATGTATTACGTTATACATTACTACAGAAGAGCAAACCTATCGTTACAAATCTCCATGAACAACTAACTGCCACAACAACCATTGCAATGTCAAGGTTGAGTTAAGAGGTGGGTTGAAGTTCAGCCCATGCCTTCATATGGAGAAGGTATATCCTATCCTACACCAGACAAAAGCCAAAATTAAAAAAAAAACAAAAAAAAAACAAAAAAAACATTGTTTGTGGAATAAAAACACTAAATGTTTATAATGATCAAAATGACTGTGTGTGTTTGTTTATGTGCTTAATGACAATTTTTTTAAAAATAAAAATCAGTGAATACGTTCCAGCTTATAAAAATCAAAACATATATTGGAGAATAAAAAACAACTTCCAGAGCTATACAGATCTACTACATCATGAAGGAAAATTAAGATTTTTTTTTACATTTTCAGATGTCACAAATCTAAGATTTGGACTATAATTCTTTGATCTTTAAGAGTTAATATAATCCACAGGAAAGACGTAATGCCAACCTAGTACCTGAACCTGTCACCTTATTCTTTCATTGTAACTACTCCACTCTGCCGTTTCTCATCCTCCTATTGCATCTCTTTCTCCTTCTCCTGTTCCAATGCATCAATCTCCTCCTCAACTTTCTCACTCCTACTCTGGCTGCCATTATTCTCTCGCTCTCTTCCAACTCCATAACCACAGCTGACACTGTCCTTGACTGCAACTTAACAGCAACAATGATAAACCTTACAGCACTTTTGCAAATAATTCATAGTGACAGAACAAAAATACAACAATACACCAATTTTTTTTGTTTTGCAATAATGAAACGTATGCATTTTTCTGGTCAATCAGAAAATGTCTGTGTGCCCTAAACTTTAAAAAACACAAACACACCAAGACTGGTTAGAGTCTTAAGATGATAATTGGTAATTTCATGACCAACCAGATAGTCATGCTGATTGGTCCAGTGTCATCATAACCTTGGCCCTTCCACCACATAAAATATCTGTTATTTTGGCACATTAGGTTGCATCCCGCACAAAGTTTTGTTGTTTTTCTCCCCTACCCATCTCTCTCTCTCTTTTTTTTTAGGCATTTTGACTAATTTAGCCCACTGCTCTGTAATCCTTTCTTTTTTAAATTGTGTCTCCTATTAGTTTGCAAAATTTCAGACTGACCCCGTTTGACATTTCACTGCCTACGAAGTTCCAAAGCGACCATAAGGGTGGCTGTGCAGCAGCACTGATGCACTTACTTTATGGGGTTTAAAAATAATAATAAAAAAAAAACCACAGGCCGGTTCCATCTGGAACAGAGCTGACATCACTGCAATGTAAAATGGACCCGAGTCTATTCATGGTTCAGTATTTACAGATTTTTGGGTGAACAATAACTCCAAATTATTTGGAAAGTTTTCACTGTGCATATTAGTGCATATTAAGATATATTTGGTGTTAAAACTCTACTTAGCTTCCCTAACAAGCATAAAAATAATTTGATGATGCTTGATGAAAGCTAGACGAGTCTTTTAAGGACATTTCCCAATTAATATGGAGGAAGTCATCTATACCCAGTATGACTCCCAATGAAATTGTAGGCAGAGTCATAATGGTAGTGGTAAATAAGAGGGTAATGCTAACACTAGAAAACAATCTTTAACTTAAGACACCACAATATTCATATAGTTTTGATTATATATGTAGTTTATATAGTTTACAAATATGATATAGTTTATAAATAAACTGATATCCTAATGATTATGTATGACGGGCATTACACTCCAAACAAATTTTGTTGGAAATTAGAGCGAAAAGACAGTAACTCTGTCTTAACAAGATGGAAATACGGTTCAAAACCAAGAGGATGCTTAAATGAAGTTGATGTTTTTAAAGATAACTAAAGTTACACAGAACATTTGTTGACTAAAATATTACATTACTGGGGGGGGGGTTCACTTTAAAAGAAATGCAAATGACTTGTATAGTTTCTTAGATATGTATAACTTATCAAACTGAATTCTGTTGCAGTAGAACTTTGATTCAGAGTCTATCGTTGTTGAGTGCCGTGCCAAGTCAGTGTATGCAGGTTCAGTTTATTTAATGCATCTCATCATTGCCATTATATTGTAAGATGTATTTTATTGATTACAAAGCTGATAAACCCACCCTGGACTTGTTAGCTGTTTTGGGAAAGTTATAGTTGTGTTTGGAGTTTATTGGTCTGTAACACTACTTCTCAAGTCAATAATGTTAACATTATAGTTGCAATATCTCCCTAACATTCTGAATGTAAAGACATTTTTCTATAGACGTAATGACTAATAAGTGCATGTCCCACAAGTTCTATAATTTTTCCGTTGTCAAGTAAAAGGCATCAATAAAGGTGTGATTAGAGTTCAAGCCACAGGATCTTGCAGATTAAAACACCAGGATATTTGTACTTACAGGTGAAGACTATCTCACGAAAGGCTATCTTTTTGCTGTTGTCCAAGGTTTAGGGAAGTGAGCGCTTTACGCTTGACTCTGACTGAAAGTAGTTCTCCAGTTGTCGTCCTGTTGTAATACAGTCTGCACTTGGGGCAACTGACGACCTTTAAAAGCAAAAAAGCAAAAAGGAAAAATAAAATAAAGGTTACAAATGCTTCAACCACTTTGAAATTGCAGCACTTTGGGTACTATGTTTAAGTTAGTATTTAGAAGATGTTTAATCAAAGTTTCCATTTTAAAGCCCCGAACCTTCTGATGGCCAACCCTCCCCTGGTCCAATTACTGAAATGTAATTTGACCGCATTTTGTGAAAACGCAACAACTTTTCACAAAATGTGAAAACTGTAAATTTTGTGAAATGTGCAGTTCACAAACAAGAGTGTTTGCTGTAAAACACAGTTATGTATTTTATAACAAGTGGTCATATATGGATTTAGCTATTCTGCATTGATTAAAAATTTGGAGCACAGCTTACAATCCATAAAACATGTACTTCATGTATTAGGATTAACTTTTCTCAAAAACATTGTGTTCGTTTTCTGGTTTTCATTGACCCAATATTAGTTTAAATATAAATGGAAGAGGCAAAAAATATGTGGTTTTCATTGTGAATAAAACAGAACCTGCTTTCACTATACAACAGTTGTGCTTATATCACCAGGTTCTTAGAAATAACCCAATCCTATTTAAATAAGTACAAATGTAGAAGATAGTGAATAATACCATAAAAAAAGAAAAATCATAAATATTGTCAAACTCAACAATATCAGGAAGTCCCATTTATTGGATTTTGTGTAGGCCAGACCAATTTCTGTTGATTATTCCTGCGAATAAATGCTCTCGCAAAACAAGGACAGCCTAATTCTAGAGGCCTTACATACACCATCTTAATTGCAACACCATTAGCGAATCACAAAATAGCTGTCTTTAAAAAGCCATATAAATTGTCATTGTTTAAAGAGTGCATCAATAAACGCTGACATAGTTGAATGTAAAAGTAACACACAAATGGGAGGGGCACATATAGAATTAATTAATTCCACTACCATTATTTATGACTTAATATGATATACTGGCGTGCTTTATAATAACACTGAATGTGCATATTTCTAGAGGAGACACTGGAGTAATTATGTAGAATGCCTTTTACTCTGAATGTACAATATTAATTACAACCACGGTTGTTTATCAATTGTGAAACACTGTTTAAAGGCTGTTTGGAAGATTGCCATGATGACCCAAGCATGTGTCCTATCTTTTACTTCAGCTTCTCATAATGTGACATAAGGCATCCTTCCTGTGTCACCATTGATATGTGTTTTAATAAAGGAGAATATCACAAATGAGACTTTAAAGTGCAGGGGAAAAAATTAAACAAAACGGTTTAAAAGAAAAACTACACATTCCTGATAATGCACCTTGGAAGGTTGAAACATTCTGAAGGCCATTTGTAACAATTGTTTCGTTCATCTGCATCAATTACTTCTCAAAAAATTATACCCCGGAAACTTTTTGGACCGTGCACATTTGTGTGGAACCATAAGCATTGGGTTACTAATCCTAAGCATTGCGTTGGTTGAAACTCAGCACTCTGATGGTCTAAAGTATTGTTTCTGAAGGCTGAGAATCGCTTGCCCCGTTTAACAAACATTTGCGGACCACCTAATTTGAAATTGCCCCCGCAACAAAAACAACATCCTATTCAGTGTTGTGAAGTAACGAAGTACAAATACTTCGTTACTGTACTTAAGTACAATTTTCGTGTATCTGTACTTTACTTAAGTAGATTTAATAATGGATACTTTCGACTTTTACTCCATTACATTTTTCAGTAAATATCTATACTTTCTACTTCACTACATTTCTACAAAACCGTCGCGTTACTCGTTACGTCCAA
>CAEFZX010031712.1:0-47911 GCA_903066825.1 Alfaro cultratus
TGGTCTCGGAGACTCAGAAGGAGACGCGTGTGCCCAGCTAGCCGCCGCCTTTTGCAGCTAATCAAAGAACGTCCGACGATTCAACTGAGTCCCCCTCCCCCCACCAGCACCGTTCCGACACGGTCTCGGAGGCTCATAATAAATGTCAAACTAAGAAGCTTCCGTTCCGCGCACCGCCTGTTGCTGCTAATCAAAGATCGTAGATCCACGTTCTTTGAGCCAATATGGCAAAAATTGGTCGGGACTTTTTCATATCCCGTGAATATTGGTCGGGACATGTCCCTACCGTCCCTACCCAAACCTACGCCCATGGTTCCAACATCTGTTACTTACAACAGCTAAAGCGCTGCAGACCTCTTGTGCAACAGTAAAGGATCTGTGTTTGTGATTCAATTATAGGAATGTTGCAAAAAAATAAAAATGAAAAAATTGCATTGACTGGAGAAAACCATGACTGACCAAAAACCCACTCCTTTTTTTATCTCCCCCCCAAAAAAACCTCTCAATCTCTATAATTTCGAACTCCTCCGCAGATAATCAAACAAATCTGGAACATATTGGATGGTGTGCACCACATTAGATTTATCGTAAAAATAACACATTTCAGAAAAACACACATTGTACCAACAGTCACATGTGGTAGAGATACTGTGATGGGGCTGGTTAGACTTGTTGGTCTGAAAACCTCTAACCAGCAATGATCCAAAGCACAAGACGACACAAACCTGAGATGAAATGGGATCACATTGAGGAGGCTTTTCATGTTCTACAATTCCAGAATCAACAGAAGAGGAAATTTTGTATTTTCTCAAGGAGTCTTTGATATTTAGATATTTTGAATGGGAAATATCAAAGTGTGGAAAAAGAGCAAAACAGCTTAAATCTGTATTAGACAAACACAAAGAAAACTTAGAACAACATTTTGTTAGCAAGAGATGGTTTAGTAGCTTTCCTCGAATCCAAAAGTTTAAATACATGTAGTCAGGGTCAGAGATAACCATCTTTTAAATTTCATGACTTGGGATAAATGGTAAGTTTTCTGGTATTTAGCAAATAGAAATATTTTTGGTAATTCTAACTAAGCTAAAATAATAAACGTTTCATCTGATTTAACTTCAGACAGTCCAAAAAAATTGCTTGTCCCATTTTTTGCTTTGTTTTCAGCAGCAGGGTCACAGTCTATTCGGAAATCGTATGTATCTGTGTATTTTACCGCTTTATATTTCATTAAAAGTGAGAAGAAGAAAAAAAACTTGTGTAAGATGTTTTTGTGTAAATATCTCATGTTACAATCAGGACACCTGTGGCTTTTAGACGAGTGCAACAAAATTTTTAAGTTATGGTGTTCGGTTTATGTTCAGGTATGGTTAGTAGTCTGGACATTACGGTACTTATTATCCGTGTGGCTGATTTTTAAAAATCTAATTTAAAAACAGGATTTTATGGCTAAAACTCTAACTCAAGTGTGTATGGATTGACTGCTGGTGTGATCGTCTAAGTGACTAATTGAGATTTCTTCAAATCTTGTCATTGAAGTGAAGATTTCCGCATGGTTTCGTCAGTATTTGCCTTACAAACACCGCATTTCTACACACACACACACAAAAGATCACATATGCTTACACACAGCATATCAAATGTGACAAACTTCAATGGAAAATAATGAATAAATGTGAAGGAGGCAAGAATGGATGGCTGGATACCCCACTTTCATCTCTGGGTTCTTGGTGGAATCATTTATTGTGTTATCCATGCAGTTTGGTTGTGGGGTTAAAAAAACAGATTGCTGTCCCCCCCCCCAGATCCCGTAAGGTAGTAAATAATTTGTGACTGACAGCGACAAATAAGCGCGAGATGAATTTATAAACACGCTAAACCAGGCCAATAATTCAAATGTTAATATTTCGTTTGGTCTGTGTGCCAGTCGAACATCAAAGAAAAGGAGAACGTCTACAAAGATGAGCTGCTACAAAAGAACACAGAGGTTATCAGTGTTTCTTTAAATGTGTATAAAAAAAGAAAAAAAAAAAGAAAAGAAAAGCCCCCGGCCTTCACATATAAAAACCTTTTCTATTATGCCCTGAGGTGTTCTTAATAAAGATCATGTGCTGCAAAAAAATAAAGAAGAAAAGATCGACTGTGGCCTCAACCATTGTTCGACCTGTCAGTAAACACACACTCACGAACACACACCACAGAGGAGGGGAAGAAAAAAAAAAAAAAGATTGGCTTCTTGTGAGTGTGAGCAGCTTTGAAGACGGTGATTAAACCAGGGGAGTGTTCCCTACTGAAGAAACAGGTGAAACGTTTACAGTAATAATCCATCATAGCCAATCACCTTGCAGCGCACAAAGGCTATGATGTCAAATGGTGATGAGAGGGGCCACTGGGACTGGGTCAGAGGTCACACTTTATTATCCCTGAGAGGCTTTGATGAAATTTAAATCATGTTTTATAAAACTCTTTGTTTCGTCATGTTACAACCATAAACATCAATCTGTTTTTATTAGAATTTGAGAAGACAGACAGACACAATTTGTCTGTATTTGTGAAGCAGCAAGAGAAGGATATCAGGTTTGCAAAATAAATTAAAACTATGTTACTACTTTTTTTTAGGTAATAGTATGACTGTGAGTGCATGTCACAGCGTCCCTCTTAAAAATACTTGGGATGCCCTTCCTTGGGTCAGAAGTCAAATAAACAAGTGTGATTTGAACAACGAAACCGCTCACAGTAACTGCATTTAATCCTATTTTGAAATTTGTTAATATGCAATGATACTCTCATTGAATAAACAGTGGAGAAAACTAACAATCCCGACAGCAGGGACAGTTTGGAGGGTTTTTAAACATCACCAATTGGAATAAATCAAAATTCTTATTACGATAAGAAATGTATCACAGTAAGTGAAAAACGATGCGATAAATGCCCACCCCTACAGTCATCTCAGAATGAGAAACTTGTATGTTATGTAGAATCATCACACAGTAGCATAATCCTTTGTTTCTTGTAATTTTGATGTGAAAACTCCAAATTCAGCATCTCAGAAAACTCGAATGTTATGAAAAAGGTGTTAAATGGAAACTCTTGGTATCATCAGCTAATTAAAACACCTGCAAAGACCTGACCCTGTAAATATTCACCTGTCACAAAGAGGGGAAACCAGAAGGTTATTGCTTGAGAAGCTGGTTGTTCAGAGTTCTGTATCCAAGTATACTCACAGAAAATTCAGTGGAAGGACAAATTGTGGCAAAAAAACATGGAACAGCACCAAGGAGAATGACTTGATACTTGCAATTGGACAAAATGCAATGTCATTTCTTGTTTCATAATTGAAGACTATTATATTTTAGTGCCTCGTTGCTGAAATCTGCCCTGAAAATAAACCGAACTTTGACTTTAAAATGTGTGTCAGACTGATCTAATGTGATATTCAGACTTTCTGAGACACTGAATTGTGACTTTTCTTTGCCTGTAAGCCATAATCATTAAAATATAAAAATAAATAAAATAAAAATATATAAATATATATATGTACACCAAACAAGCCGGATTTTTTCAGCAACGTTTTTTAAAAACCATGTATCCTGTTCCTTTCACTTCATAATTATGTGCTGCTTTGTAATGACTGCAGTTGTAACGTGATCAAAATTTAAAGCGTTTAATGAGTAGGAACCTGAGGGCAAAACAAGTAGCTGTCTCTTTCTTTTCATCCTTTTTCTTGTTGCACAAGAAAAGAACCAAAAGTAACAGACTCTGCAGGACAGACCTGCAGCAGACCTGCGGCAGATTTAAGAGGCAGGTTAAGAGGCATATCTGTGACACTGTGAAATTTCCCTGGTGTCTGTAATCATTTGATGACTAGATAGATCAACCCAGTCCTGAGTGTGGAAGGGAAAAAAAACCACAAATGGCATACTGATGGTGATTGGTAGAGAAGTGAACGACTGATTGCAGCCTCACAGGGGCTGATGCTGACATTTTCATCCAATTAACACAGCTTACCGTCATCAAAGAAAACGAAACTTTGAGACTTCTCTGCATGTGCAGCAGGTGGGAGAAAAGAAAACCAAGAGAAAAAACAGTCAGTACAGACACCAGTAAGCAGTTTCTTAGGTTTTATACAAAAAACCCCCAAAACACATGCATGCACACCGCCGAGACAATCCGGTCGCACGTACACAGATTTTCTGGTTAACAGACACGCACATAAATATCTTTGATGAACAGAAGCCTCATTTCCTGCCCTCCTTTACCTCATGCATATTAAATATCCTTTTCTAAAGAAGATCCCTCAATGTCATATCGTTGGTGGGACTGAGATCTTATCTTTATTTCTATCTAAAGGCTATTACCAAAAATTGGATTTTATCACTGATAGCAGTTCTGCATTTGCTTGGTTCAAAGAAACCCCAAAGATGTCAAAGAAGAGATCAGGATGAGGAAGAAAATGACCAGCATTTGAGTTGATGCAAAGCTGGAATGAATGGTTTTAATTCAATGTTCTGATAACACCAGCAGAGGAAAAGATAAAATAAAATCTCACATCGTTAGTGTTATTAATGTCTAACAGGGAGGAGCTGCTGGTATTGAGAACACATTTCTTTCAATATTTGAACTAAAATTATTTTTTTTTGTCAATTTTTAAAACCAAATAAGAAAAGGAGAAATAAACAAGAAAATGCTGAAATGTACTTTCAAAAGGTCCAACACTTTAATTAGATTTTTATTGTAACTCCTGTTGCAAAAGCATCATTAGGAAAAGACAGACAAATACAAATGAAAAGAAAGAGAAACACAGGACTAGTTAAGTTTCTTCCAAAAACATACGTGGGTCACTACAATAATATCACATTGAGTTAGATTAAAGAATTACAATTAGTTTTAATCAAAAGAAAACAGAACAGAAACATTCTTACTGCTGCAAAAACAAATATACTGATATTGACAATAACTGTATCTATAATACTCAATTATTGTTATTTTGATGCAAATACTAAGACAAAACTGAACCGTCAGAAGTGATCTGTAATTTCTATTGTATAATAATATTGCAGGGATATTTCCAAGCAGTAAACTGAGGTGAAGTCAGCTGACTGGCAGTGAGCAGCAACAGGGGGCAACAACAGCATTCTTGTTTTGTGGTCAGTTCTGATTTTGATGCATCTATTCATACTTTGGTCTATTCTGTTAACTTTTAAAGACACAGTTTCACCTGTATATCACTGTCATCACTGTATGCAGATGATATTCAATTATACATTGTATAGTTTTAAACCATACATTTTACTAAAGTGCTTAGACTCCATCAAAAGGTGGTCGGCTGGTGAAATAGTTACCTTTGGACCAGAAACAATAATGTTCAATAAAAAGCAGATCCTTGGAGAAGTAAAATCCTCTGTTAGAAAGTTAGACTTGGGATTATCAGAGGCTTGACAATTGTATAATTGTTCCATCCTGACTATCATTTGAGACATGTTGCTGCATCAGCTCTGCTGTCTCTCATATGATAATTCATTGCTTCTGTTTCATCAAACAAAGGCAGGTTGAAGGTTGTTCAGAACGTTGTTACCGGGCTTCTGAAATAAACATCCAGCCTCACATGTGCCTCCACTACTGATGCAGCGACATTCTGGTTTATTCCAGAGCGCATTTCAAAATTCCTGTTCCGACTTGGTTAGCTTTTCCTGACCAGGCAGCGGGTTACATCAGAGGACTCCAGAGCATCCAGTAGTCCTCTGATACATCAGACTGGTGGAGGAAAGCCTCTGGGGTCATGGGATAAGGCGCTGCTGATAGTTCACCACACTAAGCTGGAAACAAAAGAGACAGAGCTTTGCTTTAAGTGACTAAGATGACTCTGGAACTTTCTTCCTTGCTCTCAGTGAAAGGGCTTAAAGCTGCAGTATGTAACTTTAATATAAAAAAGTTTTTTTTTTAACATATTCAATGAAACTGTCTATGTTGTGACAGTGTAATATGAAACAGATAAACTGTGAAAAAAAAAAATCTATCTCCTCCAACTTCTCCCTGTGCTGCTATTACTGTGTGAAGAAATGTACCAAAAACAACCAATCAGAGGCTGGAGGAGGAGCTTAGCGCTGTCAATCAACCTGTGAATGAGCTACAGGTGGAGAAACAACTTACCGTTGCATCAAAAACTTGTTCATCTGCCATCATCGGTGGCCATGCTAACTAGCCTTAGCATTCACAAAGCTGTATTGCAGCATAGACCATTAGGGTGTGCATGGCAGACAGCGCTAAGACCCGCCTCCTGTCTCTGATTGGTTGTTTTTTGTTAGCACTGGGAAAAGGCAAAGGAGCTTTCAACAGATTACCTGTCTCATACCATACTGTCACGACATGGTGAGTTTCAACAAATATCTAAAAATATATATATATTTTTATAAAAGGATTAGCTTTAAATGGGTAGAAATGATAGAACAGAAAATCTAATCAGTTTTAAACACAACAATTTTGAAATCTTCGATATCAGTAATTGGCCTGAGGTGAGAACTCCCCACACTGTTTTTTTTCTATTTCTTTATAAAAGCTCCACTTATGAAACCTCATCTTAACTCATGTAGCCTCTTTTTGATTTGGCACAACAACAGACCTGAGGAGCTGCATGTCACTGTGGCAGATGGTGAAGCTGTGCTGACACCGAGACACAATGCATATGTTCACTCTGTGTGCATCCAGCTCTAATGCAATTATGTTATCTTCTATTTATGTAGAGAAATGTTCTAAATCTTTGCACAGGGAACTGTGCAGAACACCAAGAGTTCAAGTCATTTTTTTTTTAATGTAAACGTAGATTTATTGTTTCTTTAAACGGACATACAATCTGTGCCCACAGATGGGCCTTCAGATTTGCATGTTCTGATCACCATACCAACAACCTGTGTGCAGAGCAGTTTATCCAAATCTAAACAAATCGTCTCCCCAGAGAAACGCGAGTGCAAAACTTCTGCAATGCGGCAGAGACAGGTGAGAATTACCCGGGTCCAATCAGCTGCTGTTTTAGTTTATCCTCAGCTCAGTCTGCTGGAACCGCTGATGGATTCTCTGTTTTATTGAATAAATTGAAAAATCTTCCAACAAAAAACGCTCCACAAAAAACATGCTGTGTAACTGTGTAAAAAAATAACTAATTGAAGAGCTCCTACCTATTTTCATGTCAAACTTCCTTCCTTTTCTAGACGGACATTTTCAAGAATCCCCAAACTTTTTTTTAAATCCCTTTATTTAAAAAAAATATATATAAATCTAAAACTTTAATATGAAAGGTATGCATTTTACAGCAAAATTGAAAGAATTTCTATGTTCTTAAAACCTTGAACAGGTGAGCCAACCTTTTTAAGATATTACAACTGGATTATTGTCGGCGATAGTCAGATCAGCCTCACATCTCCGCAGTCCGTCCAGACTGCTGAAGTTCATTTTCTGACATGAACTAAAAGGCGTGAACATATTTTCCCAGTAGCCTACTTGCTTCTCCTCACTGACCTGCTGTTTATTTTGGAATTGGATTTGAAATCTTTATTGTTGACTGTTGATTATAAGGTACTGAACAAACGGCCTCCTGAGAGTCTGCCTGGCTTCCTGCAGCCCTCCAGATCCCTCAGATTTAACGATTACAAGGTTCAGGCTTGTTCACAAAGCTGATTGAGCGTTTGTGGCTCTTTGGAATAAACTCACCCCACACATCACACAGACTCCACCTAAATCTTATTGGAAAACACCTCTGGACTCAGCATGAGAGCTATGGGGAGCATTGTGAGGTGTGTCTTTATTTTGTCCTTTTGTACTTCCATACAACACTTTGGTCAACATTGAAGTTGTGCTATATGAATGAGCTAGGACTGGAACTGTGGCCAAAAACAGAAATGAAGGAAGGATTCTGGAAATATAAATATATACTCCGTTGTATATTGGATCACTTGCCTGCACCCACACGGAACGAAATGGCCTCCCATTCCTACCACAGGGGGTTTAATATGGCATTAGTTCTTCCTTTTTCAGCTAGAACACCTTCACTTCTCATGGGAAGGCTGTGTAAAAGTGTATTTAAAGGAAGAAGGGATCTTTTCTGGCAAGGTCAGACAGTGATGTTGGGCAATATGCCCTGAATCAGAGTCTCTGCTCTAATTCATCTCAGCAGTGCTCAACCAGGTTTAGGTCAAGACTCTGCAGACCAGTCAAGTTCCTCTACACCAAACTGGCATAAAGCCGGAGCAAAGCGGCCCAGCTCCATCCCCACCAAATAAAACAAAATACCATAATCCTCCTAGTAGCAAACTTCATACTTGGCAAAAATGAGGCCTGGACAGTACTGCTCTCTTGGCCTTTACCAAGTTCAGTTTGAAGGGCTCTCCATGGTCGAGCCGAACTGCTTTAAGTGACTAAGATGTCGCAGTTGCGTAACAAAAATCAGCCTCATGTCATCCTCCTCCTCTTGTCACAACCCTCCTGTCGAACCTTTTGCAATGGAAAGAGGTTTTTCGCATCACACAAGTCATGTGATCAACAAACGCAGGTGACTACTGGTGGACAAGACAAAGAAGAAGACATGTTTTTTATCGACTTCTCAAGTGAACAAACTTGTTCACGTGGGATTTTAAATGCATTTCTTATGTAATGGAATTGTAAAATTTTGTTTTTTCGACATTAACAGAATTAAAGTTTTGCTCACATTTGAAATGGAGACGCAGCTACTGAGCAAAGCTGGAATTCACTGAGCTCCTCAGTCTGACTCATTCTCTCACAGATGTTTATGGCAAACGTCAACCGGCCTACTTTAGCTAACACACTTCCAGCCATTGAAGCTGACGAGGTGATATTAGTTAAATCATTTTTAAATGATTTCTAAAACATTTGAACTGCCACCTCCTGTGCTTTGTTCTGTTCACTTTTCTATGCAGCACAAACCAAAGCAAAAGCCACTCATTGTCCAGAAACGTAGAGCTCTTGCCATCTCTTTCCTGAGAGTTTGTGGCGACCTGATGGGTACAAAATCCCACGGTAAACTTTAAAAGTCAGTGAGCTTGTGCGCTCACATGCCTGACGGAGCTTTAGTCATAGTCTGATTGACAAAAGGAATTTTTCAGAGGACATAACAAAAGCTTACGGATATAAAGTAGATTGTAGATGTTTATAAAGCAATCGATTTACACAAGTTTAGAAAGCTATGGTCTCAAATGTAAATCCATGCAAATGTCAACACAGGAAAAAAAAATTCTCCTACCAAATGATTCATTTTTACTTTTTCTTTGGAATCCTGCTTTTATTTTACTTGCTCAAATGCTCACAGTACACTTTTACCTGAACCTTTTCCCTCCAGTGTGAAACCTTCCTGTTGACTCACAAATTTATGCACAGAATATTTATAGCAGGGTTGGAGGATGATGGGTTAGAGCTGTCGAATCTGAGGATTTAAATCTGGTGTTTAGTTGTGTTTTTTTCTGTTCACACTTTCTCTTCTCACCACAGGCCAAGCAATGCCACTGTAAGGTTACAATGTGATTCTCATTTGATTGCAGGAGTAATTAGGGACCAGAAATAGCGATAGAATTTTGTGGGTTAGCTTATAAATGTTGTGACAGAAGATTTATTAGTGTGTATGCAAAAGTATTCATGCTGATAAACTTTTTCACCAATTACAACCACACACTTTGCTTTGTAAATTACTTATGTAAATACAGGTAAATTGGAGAGTCAGAAATAATATCTCCAACATTTTCTGTTGAAATGATGGTACAGTAACCAGAACCAGAGCAACGTCATTGGTACACCTAACAGAAAAAGCTCCAGCTCCTTACAAAACCATAGAGGAAGAGAGGAAAATGTAATTACACAATACATCATTAATCACAACAATACCTATTAATCATTCAGCTGCAACTGTACCAGTACGTGCTCAGGCATATTTAGTCCCCAAATCTTTCACTGCTTTAAATATTACATGTCAGAAGGTGATGCCAGTTTCACTTAGATGGTTGTTCAAATGTCTAAAGTGAAAACCCTTATCCAAGCATTGCATCATCATAATAATAGCTGGCATTATTCCTCAACACAATGCATGCGCTCTTCCTTAACGCTGAATCCCAAGACAAAAGTGGAGCCAAAAACAGCATGCTGGCCTCCAAAACCAAACTCCTCTCTACATGTTGGAGCAGCGCTAATTATCTCTCTGGGCTTTCATCTTTTTCATTTTATGTAATTCTCCCCTTTTTTCAGGGAACGCTATAATCTTCCCCTGTTCACTTTATCTCACAGCTGTACAGTATTACAGCCGCAAATGAGCTGGCCCGCTCGCCAGCTGTAATACCCCACTGTGGCGGAGGGAGCCCAGATACGGCAGAAATTAATACCTCCAGAGATATGGCTTGTTGATAGCATTACTTGGGGTGTGATATAAACTTAGTCCCACATCAAGGGTCTTTGTTCCTCACCAAGAAAAAAAGACGGCAGCAGGAATCTTTCCAGATATCTGGGAATTCAGACTGAAGGGAATGGACTCCAGAACAGGATATTACTGAGTGGGATCGTTATTAAATAATTATTATGCTCAACTTAATTGAAGATATCTGAAGTCAGAAGACTTGTTGGAAGTTTTCAGTAACTGTGTCGTTTTGATGCCTTTACGGTATTTTAAAATGTAATTAAAAGCATTTTGTAGCTTTTTCGCAGCTTAAATTTGATATTTTCTTGCTCCTGGTGCTAATGCATCCACCCATCACGATAACTCACTCTGCAGCTGATTTAAACAGTGAATTATCATTTCAATTAGAGTGAAAAGACATTATGGTCTCTTGTAAGGAGGTTTGACCAACACTAACTTATGCATTTTTGCCACACTTAAAAGTTTCAGATCATGAAATAATATTAATAGATTAAATTAATACAAATACAAAAAGCAGTTTATATATAAAAAGGGTGGTAAATATTTTTTCGTAGCTGTGTATGTGTCTTTATTTGGGATAATGTGGAAAACAACATGCCACTCTATTGTTCCTCTTATTTTTTCCCCTCAATTGATTTAAATTTGTAAAAAATTAATACAATATTTTATTATAAATGTTATTTTGGAAGACTTTAATCAATATTTGAGTAGGGATGCCAGGGGAACTGCTGGAATAGTTCAATACATTAATGAAATTTCAATCCAATTAAAAGTTTAAACAAATTATGACTTTTTAAACAAACCGTTAACATAAAAACAGATTTTTTGAATTACTTTAATCAAAGTATGAAGAGGACTAAATATGCAATAGATTAACGTTTTCATTTTCTTTTCAAGTCATGAAACTTTCCATTCAGTGCATCCAGGGCAGAGGCCTTGAGGTGCTCTAAGCTCCAGGCACATGAACCGGGTTTCTTTATGAAAACAGTATGAATCACTTTAGGATTATTTAGTAGCTTTAATTATTCATCATGATTCATACTGACTTTGCTACGCTTTTGAAATAAAAATCTGTTTTATGTAATGATTAGCAATGTCAGGCCCAGAATGTTAACAGCAATGCATGTTTATGTTTTATGTCTGAGTGTAGTTGTGAGGTGTTATTGTTTAAATATTTCAAGGACCTTTGAGAAATATTCTGTTGGCAGTATTGTGTATTCCAGGCACATAACACCATGTTATAGCACAATAAAGTAACTATCTTAACTTAAGTCATTACAGAAATGCTGTATATATCAAATATGACTTAAAGAAATGTTACTTTGCAATTTAAAATTTAAATTAGGCCTCTGTCTCTTTAAGAAGCTCCTGCTATTTCTGAAACTTCGCCTTCTGGAAGTCATCACAGCATGACTCCTCTATTAACCTTTTAACAACGTTTTTACCAGTGTTGCACTGAGATGCAGCTCCTATAATGAGCTCAGCAGACAGGCAGGTCCACCAGGTGTTTGCTAATTGCTGCTGGCTAGTCTGAAGGAGCTGAGTGGCGGAGGGCTGATCTGTGAGGCGAAAACTCTGAAGCGTGGAAACTGAACTTAAGAGGAAATAGTTCAGGGCTCCGCCCTCGGAGGGCGGAGCTAGATCCACCCAGGCATTTTTCACAGCTGAATGGTTGCCATGGAGATTAAAGGTTTCTCAAACATATGTGAGAGAAGCAAAGCAACACTTCAGGTATGGTTTTATTGAGGGAATAACATTATAAGATGTAAAGCTAAAAAAAAGTTGATTTTACTTGGGTACCTGTCCCTTTAATGCTTTGATCAGAAATGTTTTTAATGTCCTCCTATATTAATTTTAAAGTGGTGATAGCATCCGACCAACAGACGTAGCAACACCTTTTCACTGACCCTAAAACAGGCTCCTTGTGGGGTATTCTGGGACAGAACAGGCCAGCAGCAGCTGCCACCACAGCCTCAGAGCCTCAGAAAGCCATTTGAAAAGCTACGTGAGTGATCGATGACAGAAGTCAATTATCACTCTGTGAATGTGTGGCAGCCTGCGGTGCAGGGCGAGCATCGCACACAAACCACCTCAGACTAACGAACACAGCTGTGGACACCAGAGCAGCCAGACCGGAAAAACTCCAGTCAAAGAGTCATGTTGCAGACCAATGTTACCGCCTGATGCTCATCAAGTACAGAAACAACACTGGACTGTAGCAGAAAATCTATAGACAAAATAATATATATATATATAACTTATTCCTTACATTAATTATTGTTATTTTTGTTTTTATTTTTTTTAAATAAAATGTTTCCCTGACTTCTTTCATGATGAAAATGTATGAACAATGGATCCATACTGTTATGCAGCAGGGTGTATAACTCTCTTGCTCTAATAGGCTGAGGAGATTTCTCCAAACCTTGCTTGCCTCTCAGTCGAAAAAACAACAACACAGTGTTGGAGGAAATGCACTAATGGTAAAGGGATTTAGAAGGGAAAGAGGACAGAGCAGGAGAAACTGTTGTGTCAATTTATTTTTTCTAGACAGAACTGTCAGCCTGCAGTCAAAGGCTTTAGCCTGGTAGTTGTTTCTCGGTTTAGTTGTTTGCAGACATAATTTGTTTTATGACCAAAATCTTGTTTGGATGCTGTGGAACTAGTAAATAAAGAAAATGTTTTAATCAATGCTAACGATGTGACCCATATGTCTATTCCAGTGACAGTTTCAGGTTTGCTTAATACTGAAGTGATCAAATATTTCAGTGCAGGTAACTCTTTTGTCCACATGTTAATGTAGTTTATGAGGTTGTTGTTCCTCTTTAAAACACTTTGACTGACACTATAATAGGAAACAGTGATTGAGTTATTTAGTTTTCCTGCAAGTACGTTTTCTAGGTTGTTTTCTATTTCATATTTTCCTAGACATTCTCAATTGAATAGAAATTCAGCACCAAGATGGAAAAACTCAACAGGACCTTGAAAGTGCTTTATGATTCTTTGTGCTTCAACAGAGAGGCAGCGAGAAATCAGCTGGCGACAGGAAATACTCAAATTGACAACTCAAAGTTAGACATTTTAAGTAACATGGAAGTATTAAAGAAAAAGGAGGCAGAAGATGCATAGAGATGTAAAGTAGTTTTAAGACAACTAGATTTTAGAACATGTCAAGATCTATATGGAGTTTATTCAGGCTGTGAGAAAACCCCCCACTTTCAGTAGGTAACAGGAAGGCTGACTGGAAAACAACAAATTTGTCCTGATTCAGTTGTTTCAGATTCTACTTTGGACTGAGGTTGTCTTGTATTAACTTGTATCATGTACTTTTCAGTGATAGATTTGTTATTGTTATATATGTATATTGTTTTTCTTTCTCTCTTTCTTCAGGTGTAGTAGCAGACTTCAAGGGTGTTGACTTGTTTTATCTCCTCTACTCTTATGTCTTTCTTTCCCATTAAACATTTTCCCCTACCCGTCTCCCTTTATTTTCCATCTCTGTAGACATAACATTTGATATAAGCAAAGCATTTTCTAAAAAAGGTTCATATATATGTATGAAGTGGAGCATCATGGCGAAAGCTGTGATGCTCCAATTGTGAAAGTAAATCTGTTGAGCTTCACTTTGACATTCAAGTAACAGTGAGTCTTACCTGCCAGACAGTAAAGTACAAAATCTGCTCTGTTTTTGTCAGAGTTTTAAACGTCTGTGTTACTGTTTCTTTAATGCTAGCCATGCTAACAGTACCAATCATTTACATGAGATGCTAACGTCAGTTTAAAATGTCAGCTATGAATGATAATGTTGTCTTGTTCTCAAAATATTACTAGAATTGCTGTTTTAGAGCAACTCCTCTCTCACACAGTGCGACATGACCTTAATATTATGCAGCTAGTCATGGAAATCAGGCTTGCAACACTTTTTGAATGTTTTTCTTATTTCTGTTTGTATCACATGTACAGCTCAAAAATGTTAATGTGAAAATATTTTGAGCATACTAATGATTTTTTCCAAACTGTAAGAAAAAAAAAGACTTCCGTTTGTCTGAGCACAAACATTTTCCTTGACATATTATGCAATATTATAACGCAACAAAATAGGTTTCACAATATTATATTACATCAGACCAACAAAAAGCTATTTTTAATACAAAAAAGTATGTTAATCTGACAAAAGAGGCTCATCAGGACTCGTTTTCAAGTTCACTGAATTCTCCTTGCAGTTGTATTTGTGTTTTGTCTCGCATGGTTAACGCTCAGGTGTGGGGTTCTTGCTTACCGTTGACCTCTTGAGCTCCTGCATCTGTGAAAAGCATGCTCATCACCTCTTCAAAGTTGCACCCGGGCTCGGACACGTGGCTGTCCTCGCCTACGTGGTGCAACATTCTCTTGAGGACGTCGTCCAGGGAGGCGGCCGTCTCATCCAACAATATGCTAGCCCTCGCCAGGAAGCCATCCAAGTCCCGGTGAGCCCGAACCTCCTCCTCGAAGTTCATGAGCTTCACATACTGCAGATGAAATTGGATCGTTTAAATACTGTCTTAAAACCACGGTCAACGATTACGTGTGGAATTTCTACAAAGTAAAACTCAACAGCAAAAAACCAAACAAAACAAAAAACTGACCTCATGAAAAATAAGCCGATCCTTTTGTAAAATTTGGAGTTGTCAAAGCATCATAAATAAGGTGTGAACATATTCTAGGAGTAGAAATACAATTGAGCACATATTATAAATGACAAACTATCTGTTAATGTAACTTCAGTATTCGACTCTCTAATTTTCAAAAATGAAACATAAAATGTATTTTATTTTCTATACACTGACTCTTAGATAACCCCTCTTATCTGGATATTTGTCCCAACCCTTCTGCTGATGCAGTCTTTACAAAAAATCTAAGGGCAAATTCAAAATTACATGAAAGATTTCAGCTAAGCAAGAAACAGAGGCAAGGAAGTGGTAAATTCATAGATTCTTCCTCTAAAACATGAGATGTTCTTGATTAAGTCAATTTATTCCACCTTTTGTTAAGAAAGTTAAAGTTTAAACAGATGGATTTTTATCTCTTCATGGTTAACCATAAAGTCGCTCCCTCATTCATCTACATCAGAAAATTGTTTACTTAAACTAAATCATAGTTCAACTCCAGGTAATGTAATTCAAAGACAATTTTAAGTCGTTATTTTAACAGAATGACATTTTTCAGTCAAAATGTTAAACCTCCACACAAATGAAAACTAAATAAAAACTGTAAATGTCTGAGTTTATAGTAATAATCCACATCCTCCCACAAACCGGCTGAACATTGATAAGAACCACTTCATTCTTCTGAGATGGATTCGGATTGTAGGAGTGCAGAATAACATGCAGATGGGTGAATGAACAGAAGGACGAGAGCAGCTCGATTAAAAGCCCAGACACTCTGCAGACCCCAGCTCCATTGATTGTGGGGTGGACAGAAATTCTAAAGATAAGTGGAGCTCCTGCTGTTCTTTTTAAAATAAGACAAGCATGAAAAAGGAAAGTCTATAGTTTGTTGAGTTATTTCCGTAAAGAACTTTAAGAACAGAAATATGTTTTTTTTTACGGTAGCTGGGGCTTTGGTTATTTTTCAGGTCACTGAAGTGATATAAGGTTTTAAGAATGAATTCACCTGAGTTTACCTTTAGATCCTGTTTGTTTATGTCTGTTCATCAGTGGAATTATGTTAAATACGAGCCTTAAAGCAGAAGTATAAATAATTTTTAAAAAACATATTTGTTGAAACTGTTATGTCGTGACAGTATGGTATGAGATAGATCAGTAAAAAAATAAATCGAGTTCCACTGCCTTCTCCCAGTACTATCTAGAAACAACCAATCAGAGCCAGGAGGCGGGTCTTAGCGCTGCCAATCATCGCTGCCCATTTGCTCCCCATCAGCAGAGTTTGTTGTGAATGATAAGACTAGTTGGCATGGTCAGCGATGATGGCAAATAAACAGTAATGTAATGTTAAGATGTTAAGTTGTTTTTCCACCAATAGCTCATTTTGCAGCGCGTTCATGAGATTGATTGACAGAGTTAAGACTTTCCTCCTTGCTCTGATTGGTTGTTTTTGGTTGGGAGCTGTGCAGATCGCAATAGCACCACTTATCTGTCTCCTACTATCTCAACATGGTGACAGTTTTAACAAATATGTAAAAAAAACATTTTTTAAAAATATATCTCTCATTTTTAAGGCTGCTTACCGCAGCTTTAAGCAAGATAGGAGCCATATTTTTGTACAAATCTTCAATCCTTCCAAAAGATTTAAAGGGACAGTCCTATGTGTTTTCCAGGCACAACTTAGTAACTATTTTACCTTCAATTGTTAAAGAAAAATGCCATGCATTTCAAATATGACTTAAAATTTGAAATTTTAATGAAGGAATGATATTATAAAATGACACATAGCTAAACAAAAATATTGATTTAACATAGCACTGCCAGTTTAAGTAGTTCAATTTAATTTGATTTAATTAAAATTTTTGGTCCAACTGAACAAAGTCACATATTTCAAATCTGTTTGAATTCAAATTAGCCTTTGGACGCAAACATCCACGCACATAAACATGCAATTACCGAGTTTATTCTGACCACTTTAAATAGGCCAACGCGTATCACAGTTCTAGAGGTAATATGTGGTTGTTGCCATGTGAGGCTGATTAAAGGGGGGAAAACAGAAGGAGAGAGCAAACACACAGAACTGTGGCACAGAATGGAGGGATTAGTAAAAAGGACCAGGCAAGCTGTTGGCGCTGCAAACTGAAATCACTGACAGCCTTGTAATGGAGAAGTATCATGACATGCTTGTTCTCCACTTTAAGCTGTGTTTTGTCTGAAGTGTGACATAATCAAATATAGGTTTGCTACACTGCAAAGAAGTCTACGACGTACTTGGGCGTGGCAACAAAACTAATCTGAATTTCGTCCGTCTCGGGGGAAGAAAAGCAATACATATTTTCATTCGTAGAATCAAAAGTGCATCTCGCGGCATGAATAAAAAGCTGAAAACAGTTCCACAGTTTTGGCACATCACACGGTGTAAGCCCACTGGAATGATTTGTTTTAGCAACCTTGAGGGATGAGAGCGGTGTAAAACACGGGAAGAAGCAAGTCACGGAAGAGATCGAGAGAATAAATTTTCCTCATCTTCCCAAAAAGTGAGGCAGCATACAGTTGTGGTAAAGGTCACGCCATGCCAGTGATAGAAAAGTGGTTTGAATTCGGAGAAATGATGAGGAACCCATGTTTCAGCGCCCAGAGTAAATTCTTGGATAGACTGTGCATATATATTTAGCAATCCACTCACATATTCATCAAGTAATTGTTTGAATTTTAAACAGCAATGTCTCCGAATGTTATAGAGCGTTAGAGTGCAGCGAGGCAGCTTCTTGTTCCCACTGGACATTGAAAGTGATAATGCATAAACACTCACTGTAGGATTCCCAAATGATTCCAATTCTTTTTTTTAGCACTGACCTTCACTGTGCCAATTTTGGTGAGTTCCAGTTCCTCTCTATGGGCTTGATAGTTAAAAAAGTGCTAACGTACAATAAAAAATACAAATATTTAGAAAAGGACATTTTGTTTTGCAGAGACTTAAAAAATTATTCATGGCCTTGCCCTTTTTCACTTTTTGTCAGGATACCTAAGATATATTTTACTTTGATTTTATGTGACAAATACAAACAGAAGGAGGGATTAAAGTGACTTTTTGACTTCAACAAATTTTAAATAAACAGAAATCTGAACAGTATTGACCTATATTCAGATCCAACCATTTGGTGTCTACAAACATTGAATTGTTCACTCATGTGACGGGAGCATCATTCGAAATTAATCAATTTCGATTAATTTAATGATTGTTTTAATGCAATTAATCACATTTTTGTCTTTTTGATTTCTTTTTCATTTTTTATTTTTTTACATAGAAGGTTACCAAATCAACACGCAATATTTGCGTGTTTCTGGTACAGCCATAAATCTGGCGCACAAGCTACGTCCACAAACAACAGAGCTGAACAACAAAATTGCTTCTCTTGGCCTGATGGGGCCATTAATTTTTGCTTTAAAAAATTATCTGATTGGATGCTGGAAATGACCAATGTTGAGTTTATGTTGTGCCAAAAGGAGGTAGCCTATTAGTGAAACTATTCAAGTCTAAAATATCATCTCAAAGCTAAACATGTAGCATCAACACAGTCATCCAAAGCTAATGTCAGCTTTCAATGCTGAATGGTAAAATAACACTTTGCACCATTCTGATGGTTGAAAATCTTAAATATTGGTAAATAAATATCTGTTGAGCTCATATTTCTATTTATTCAATAATTAAGCCACGAAAAGGGTTCTGAATTGAAAATGTTGCTCATTTTATCAATATATGTTTTTGATTAAATTGCATTTAATTGAGATTAATTATACATACCTTGCAATTTATTTGATTAAGGATTTTAATCAAGTCCCACCACTTCTACAAATGCAAAAAGGAACTTTGCTCGACTTTCTTTCAACAAAAGTTGTAACGGCTCTTGGCAGATTCTTCAATCTAAATTCTGGATATTATTTGAACATCATATAAGATTTTTATTCCACTAAAATAAAAAAAAACCATATTAAATCTGTGACTGTAATGAGACAAAATGTGGAAAACTTTCTGGGATGTGAATACTTCACAAGGCGCTGGATAGCGAGGATTTAAAATGCTTCAATGTTTTGAAGTTTCATTGTTGAGCATGTAAATTATTGCTCCTATTTTCTGTTCATCTCTGGTTTAAATAAAGTTGCTAAACATTTGTGGCTCAACTCCTCATCTGAATATTGTCAAAGATTTTTGATCCCCATATCAACTGTATAAATATGTTTGCTTACCCGTCTTGATGTGTTCAGTAACACACAGCCAGAGTCGTCGGCATCTAAAGACAAAACGAAAAAAAACAAAAAACAACATTTAATAAACAAAGTATTTATTTCTAATTTTCTAGACAATCAACAGGTGGTACTTGTTTACTATAAATTACCATAAAACCTTCTTTAATCAGGGTAAAAATACTTGTTAAGCATTTAGCAGGTTGGTTCATTTCTTGTTGATGTCGGTAACAAACTTATTTGGATTTTATCTCCAGGGTGAAAAAACAAAACAAAAAAAACTGAAGTAATAGAAAGTCATAGTAACATTTTGAGTTCTATCAGAAACAAAAAAAAATTACATGGGGTCTAGGTTTTTGTTTTATAATTCGAACTATATTTGACTTTTATATGAGGTGCTTTAAGTTTTATTGTCACATAGCTGTGGTCCTCCAACTCCTGGCTCTGTAGAAAAGTGGTAGCCAATTATTTATCACTGAAAATAAAACAGCTTTGCTTCCCCAGACACAAGCCAAAGCTGCAAGACCAAAAAAACAAACAAAAAAATTAAAGCAATAAAAAACTTTTCCTATTACAGAGGAGCAAAGCAAAGTTCGCAACTGCTTATGGCTCCTTTGCTTCCCTGGAGAGGTTAAGAAATATAAAATATGTGAATATCTGCCACTTGAAAGGTCAATTCATTCAATTGTTTATACTCTGAAAATATTAACTATTAATGCCATTTTTCTTGTGAGCTCCTTGTGAATTTTTGTGACTGTTATTTAGCAGTAACAATATAAAGCACATCCAACTCTGAGAGCTTTGTTTCTCCCACATCCACCCAAAGCTACACCTCTGCTGCCTGTTTGGCCATAAAGTTTATTAAATAGAAAAATGTTTGTAACTGAAGCATTATTTGAAACTGGGAAAAAAAAAGATTTGAAACTAAATAAAAAGATCTGACTGAAAAATTATTTTTAAAGTGGTTTTTAAAAAAAAAGTTTGAAACTGGGCCCAATTTAGCTCCATACATGTCCCACCTTATCTTTACCAGGCTCTAGATTATAAAAATTTCCCCTCAAGAGGACTGAAGAACACAATGAAATCCACATTGCCATTTTTTATTAAGCAACGGTGAAGCAGAAGCAGAAAAGCCATCTGTGAAAAATCAGGAGCAACCTATGATTCAGTAGCTTGTAGCAACATTTCCTTAAAGTAGTCATTATCTGCACAGCTTTAGTCTCTTATTTAATTGTGGAGGAATTCTGACCACCTTTATTTATACAACATGGCATCAACCAATACCTGATCTAGTTTCAGCCAGTTTGCTCCCATTTGACAAGTGAAAACTTTTGTATACAGAGGAGTTCCTAGATTCCTGTCTCATCTACCACCAGGCCTTTATTCTAAAAGTCTTGTGGTTGTTGGAATCACCACTAATAACGGTCCTTCATGTTTTCCACATGTGAATGCTCTTTTTCCCAGTAGAATAAAGTGCTTCAGATTGTTTGGGAATCGATATTTTCCCCTTTACAGACACAGGGGCAGCAACATTTGTGTCCTTAAAGTCATTGCTTGTGTCTTTCCTGCTTGGCTTTGCGTTAACCCGCTCCAGTTCACCCCAGAGCAACCAAGTTGCTCATCAGATAATCTAGCACTTTAATTAGCAGCACCTGGGTTTCTTTTCTGTTTTGAATACTCTGAAAGCAGCAGGTTGGGTTAGATGAATAATAGTAGTGTACGGTTTGTCGTGTGTTTTTGTACACGTAATTGTTGAGACGCACACATATATATATATATATATACATATATATATATATATATACACATATACACATATATATATATATATATATATATATGGGCCATATGGTGGGTCCAGTTAGTAGCATTGTTGTATTGCAGTCTTGAGTTTGAATCTGAGCCAGGGCCAATCAGCGTGGAGTTCTCCCAATGCGTACCCAGGTTCTCCCAGGGGACTCTAGTTTCCTCCTACAGGTCAAATCTTTGCATGTTGATCTCTCCATATTTTCAGGAAGCAACATAGTGGATAGAAATTTTTTTGTGTGACTAAGGCTCAGTTCACACAACACACAAAAGCAACCCCAACATGATTTTTTTTCATGGCAGCCTGAATGGCCCAATTCCGATTTTTTCATCCTAAAAAAAAAAAATAAAAAAAAAAAAATAAATCTGTGCCACTTCCATATGTGGAACAAAATCAGTTACATATCCAATAGTTCTCAAAGTGCCTGCAGTCTGAACGGTCATGTCTACACCACATGGGTCATGATTCTGCACCAGAAGAAGCCAGACAAAGTAAATCCGGATGTAAACAATGGCTGAAAATGAAAAATAGAAATTATGAAGATGTTGTGTCACTGAAGAGCATCACATCACAATCACACCACTATACATCCAGACTTCTCTACAGAAGTTGCTCCACAAAACATTGTTGCTATTAGTTGCGTTTTCTTTTTATTAGCTTCCTTTTTCTTTTCCTAAGTTTGTGACAATACTGTTGGCTCTGAATAACTTTAAAATCGATCCATAGATGGTGGTTACTATTATGAATAAAAGTGCAGTGTTGTGTGAAATATTGATAATTTTCTACACAATCTGGCCGCTTTGGCATCTTAAATCGTTCACACAGAGGTCTTATTGCAGTTGTATTTAATTAGTCATTTCAGCAAAACAACTGGAATTGAGGAATTGAGTTGTGCCATATGAAGGTAGCCTTAGTATTGGTCTTTGATAGACTGGTAATCTGTCCAGGGCATACCATCCCTGTAGAACGTAGACGGTGGACTAGATCCTTTTGTAAGCTTTCCATCATTGAAAAAGTAAAAAAAAGTTATACTTCTAATACTTTCATTTTATCCAATAACTAAGAAATGAAATGGATTTATATAGGACTTTTCTAGTCATACCTACATACTTAAAGAACACACACACACACACGCACACACACAAAATCATTCACCAATATGCAGAAAATACACAGAGGTAGGCAACCTGGATTTAAGTGCCTTACCATGCGGCACATCGCCAGGAATCGACCACACAATTCCCTGGTTAAAGGACACATGCTCTACCCGCTGAGCCATAGTCATACCTAAAATCCAGAGATTTATGTCAGAGAAAACAATGAAGAAGACTTAAAAGATGACCTGAGTCACAGGGTACCTAAAACTTCTCAAAATAAGCTGAGTTTTTCTAAGCCGTTTTTTTCTTTTGGCTCAAGTTAACATTTTATGCAAATCTAGTCATAAAAAACCCTTCTCCATTTGCATTAAAGAGCATTTCTCCGAAAATCAACGTTTAGTCATTCCAGTAATAAATCAAAAAGTACAAGAACCAATGAGTGAGCCAGCAAAGGAAAAGAAGAGAGAGACACAGAGAGAGAAAGAGAAAGAGAGACCCCTTTTTCTAATGGGGATGAAAATGTCAAGAGGCACGTTTCTAAACGCTCTCACTGAACAGAGATTGGACTTTCTCGGCTGATAAGGCTCTAATGCACATCTCTGTAGCCGAGGCAAGTCCAAAGATAAAGTACAAACGGCTTGATTTTTCCCAGTGTTAAAAAGAAAGAAAGAAAAGAAACCTTTTATAGTGAAAAACAATACAGAGACAAAGCGAGGGAACGAGGTTTTCAGCATAATTCAAGTCTCCTTAACTAGGCCGCCGACTCTCATAAAACAATCTTCTGTCACCATTACATAACGCAGTTACCGACATTTGCTGAGGGGAGGAAGTTATCAGGTTACCATGGGGTTTTCTCCTCGATGCCATGTGATGTTCTGCAGGCTCGACGTGGAAATCAATCGGAGGGAAACTCCTCCCGAGTTACCCCACCCCGTCCCCCATCCAGATTAAACAGGGAAATAAACCTCAGCAAAGCCCGAGGATATATTATCAATAACCCAGGTGACAAATGAACATGTTTGAGCTTAAGTTTAACAGAAAATGATAGCGGGCTTTGATAGTCACACCAAACACCTTGCCGAGATAAGACTGCAGGGAGTGGGGGAAAAAAGAAAAACCCCAACCGTTGCCTTTCAGTGATGAAACGGTGGCAGGGGCCACGTGCAGTGGATTTTGTTCATCAAAGCCTTACAATCAAAAAAAAAAGAAAGCACACGGCAGGCTGATCCTCTTCCAGTAGTGGAGAGGGGGGGAGTGAAGCTCTAATTGCCGTCAGGCGGCAGCCGCAGGGAGATATTCATATATTCATATAAGATTACCTCATCCAAATGATCACCTCCGTCTAATGGTTTCTGTAGGACTCCACGTACCGAGTGGCTTAAAGTAATCCGGGAGAGGTTTTTTTGGAGGGGTGGGGTGTTCAGATATCAGAGAGGGAGAAGTGTTAACATGTGACACAGGTCGGTTTATTATTTGATCAAGGTGGCACCGAAACTGTTCGGTCGCGGGTGCTGTGTAATCTTAGTGTGGAGTGTCGTGTAATTATCTTCACACAGAGGCGCAGGGAGGCGACTAAGAAGTGCTGATAGGATGCTCCTAACAGAAAAGTGTTGTGTAAGATGTGTTGGGCAGCTGGCTGGAACAGAAAGATTGGAATATTTCAGATATTATAGCCGGTTTGATTATACACTACACATATAGTTATGTGTAAATAATCATGTTCTAATGTTTACAAAATGAGGACTTTAGAAAGATATTAAAGGGGCAGTATCTTGTGTTTTCCAAGAATATTGTGCCAAATTACAGCAAAATCAACTAACTATGTTACCTTATAAAAATGCTACATATCAAATATGACTTAAAAGAAATTTGGCTTCGTAATTTAGCGCCTTGAAATTGGGCCTCTGTCTTTTTAAGAAACTCCTGCTCTTTCTGAAACTCCGCCTTCAGGAAATCAAAACATGGCTCCTCTATTGACCCTTTACCAACATTTTTATTAGTGTTGCACTGAGAAGTAGCTCCTATAATGAGTTCAGCAGATGCTAAGTTCCACCAGGTATTTGCTAATTGCTGCTGGCTAGTCTGAAGGAGCTGAGTGAAGAAGTTGTGGGGGAAATTTGGAAGTTGTTGTTCCAAGGATGAGCTTTGTCCTCAAAGGTGGGGCTAGGTCCACCCAGGCGTTTTGTACAACTGAACGGTTGACACTGGAGATTAAAAGATTTCTCAAACTTTCAGTACAGAATCAAAACAAGAATCCATGTATGTTTTTGATGAGAACAAAATATTATAACATGATGCAAAGCTCGAAAAAGTAGATATTATATAACAGTGCCCCTTTAAATGAATATTATTAGTTTTTGAGTTAAGATGTAGAGTCCTGCGTATATTGCCGAAACTGGGTTGAATTGAGTTCTAAAGAGAACATGTAGAACAGATTTCAGTACTTGTGGAGTATAACTGAATAGACTATTAATACGTTTGGTCTACTTTGCATGAAAGAAATAAATTAATATAATATGGCCACAAACTAGTCTTAAAACTGTCAGTCATGCTCGTATATGTGCTGCCTAATGTGCTAATGGCAGAGAAACAACTTACCATTACCGAAAGTAGTATCTTATCTGCTGTCATCGGTGGCTATGCCAAATAGCTTTCTCAAAAGGCTCTGCTGAGGGAAACTAGCTGTAGCGCAGCAGAAAGCAACAGGGCGGGGATGAACAGCAAATATACAAGCCTGATTGACAGCGCCAAGATCCTTCTCCTGGCTCTGATTGGTTGTTTCTTACCGCAAGTGGTGTATTTCTGCAGATGGCAGTCGGACCACAGAGGGGAGATAGAATAGCTTGGTTTTTCACAGATTGTTTCATGTTATACCGTCACAACATAGTAACAGTTTTAACAATTATTTTTTAAATATTGTTTATAAAAGCTAAATACTGCAGCTTTAATGTGCTTTTACACAAGAACTAAATAAAACTAGCTAAAAAACATTTTTAAAACTTTAGCCTTTGCTTCTACTTCCTCCTTTTGCTCTCGACTAAAAACTTAGAGCTGTGAGAGCAAACATTATTAAACGTAACACACGTTTAACAGCTAAACCAATAAAGGGATGTAAAAATAAGAAAAATAATCTCTAAAACCCCTAACTAGAAAAACTTGTGAAAACATTATTCGAAAAAGACTATTAACTTCAACTTTTCCTAGATATTTCACTCATGTCGCGTCAACTCAATTTAAAATCTTTCCTGACCACAAACAGAAATCATGTTTCATTGTTTGCAACTCAATATGAGATCATTGTTGTTAACCTTTTCCTTTCAAACTCAGCCTTCACATTCTCCACTGGGTGCAGGTCAGGAGCCCCTGCAGGCCAGTCCAGTTCACAGCAGCAAATGCTGCACTCAAACAAGGTGACAATAAGCAGAAATGTTCCTACTGTTTTATGCTTCGTCATTTTCAAAAACCCTGTCGGCTCTCACAAACACTCCATTTACACTTAAACATAATTTTCTCTGTAATTGTTTGTTGTGTTGCAGGGCGTTTAGTGGAAGTCAGTATTCTTCAGTGGTTATTAATCCCCACAAAAGCACAAACTACAGTAATATTGTGCTTGGCAACTTTTATTGTCAGTGCAGGGAAGAATTATGTCATCTTGCGACAACTTGCACAAACAAGTTGTTATTTGCCTGTCACGATAGCAAATATTGTTAGGCAGTAAATTTTCCCAGAAGTTATCATGAACAATAAAATTATTTTAAGATCATTTTCATTTAAATGGTAATATAGTTTTGTTTGAAAAATGTTAATTATGCTAATTAATAACTTAAAATTTTCTGTAAACAGAACATTTTTCAGTTCCAACCAAAAATGTAATTATAATTGGATTTTGTTTCATTAAACAACAGAAAGTAAACCATGACTGAAATAAAACAAAACAAAATAAAATGAAATAAAAACATCTAAAGTGTACGGTGTGCGTTTGTGTTCATCCATATCAAATCTGTCTTTACAATTACACTTTACACAGATCAATAGAGAGGAATCGATTATTGGAATAATTGTCAAGTAATTTAGGAATCGATCAATAGTTAACTTAAAGAATAAAAGTAAAGCAGTAATAATGTGTCTGGACATTTCAGACACATTATAGACAAAAAAACCCTTTGTTTTACCTTTTCTCAATTCAAATTTTGCTTTAAAAAAAAGAAGTATCTTAAGAACTTTTAGATATCCAGTTATTAATCTGTTAATTTAAAAAAAGAGATCAG
Organism: Alfaro cultratus; assembly: GCA_903066825.1. NCBI lineage: Eukaryota > Metazoa > Chordata > Actinopteri > Cyprinodontiformes > Poeciliidae > Alfaro > Alfaro cultratus. The sequence goes on from CAEFZX010031712.1 coordinate 26,463, forward strand.
TCCTACACCATCTTGATATCCATCAGAAAGGGATGATTTTTTTCATATGATGATGTTCTAATTATTTTTTTCGGTGTTTTTTACTACAAATGATCAAACCTTCTCTGAAAATATGCCGTGTTACTGTATTTTAGGCAATGTAATGCTTATTTTCTTAAAAGGAACTGAATTATATGTTTATTTGCATCTTTTGATGTATTTTTAATACTGTATAATAAAAACTTAAATAAAAATATGCAGAATTCGCCAATTTCTTTATTTGATTAATTGGTGAATCGTCACAATATTTGATCGATTAATTAATAACTAAAATAAGCATTAGTTCAGCCCCTTCACTGCTCTTAGTGTGTGATTAGTCAATAATATTTGTGGATGATTATTAATATGGACTAAGCATTTATTGTAAAGTTTGAATAAAATAATATACAGGAAACCAGATTTGCAAAAATTTGATTTGAATAAAATTTAACACCAGCAGAAAGAAGAGCGGTAGGAAACAGAAAGATGCACCTGAAGTTAGTCTGAAGAATGAAACGGCATCTTTTGTTCTCACTTAACAACTAAAGTATTTTATTTTCAAAAGTATTACTTTTCTAACCAATCAGGATGGGAGGAAAAAGTTCTGCTCAAACACACATATACACGCACACACACACACACACACACACACGCACGCAAAGGGAACACATTCCAGGACTCATTTGTTAATGCAGAATAATGAAATAGATTGGTATATGAAAAAACATAAAGGTATGCAAACAGCAGGGGGAAATCCAGAAACTCAAAACAAAGCCCACTAATCAGCATTCAGCCGCGCTGTCAGTGAATAACGCTGTGAAAATCTACCAACAGGCTGTGACGGCATGACAAACATCCTGCACCTGCAGTGGAGACGTTTTCCTCACAACTCATTACAGTTACACAAAGCCGACAGAGGCATGTGGTTTCAACCACTGCAGTGTACTGCAGTACTTTTATTAGATGTGCTTAATGCACAGATTTAGCCTCATGTTGCCACTGATGCTAACTAACTAGCATAACGAATACATCCAGATGCTCCACATGGGGTAAGTGTGATAACTGTTGCACAAATGATGCATGTTGCACAAATCTAACTGTCTATAGGGACAGTTGTCATTATTACTGTATTATATTAAAATGAGTTAAATTCAATGTGAAATAAACAACCTGACTTAATATGAAGGCAGAAGAACCGTCCTTTCATTTCACTTCTTCCTTTATTGTTGTTGTCACAAATGTTTCAGATCAAACAAATTTAAAAAGTAATGTAATCAAATCCAATACTGAAAGTAATTATTTCATTTATGAAGATAAAAAGCTTATGAGCAAAATTATTGTCCAATGTTAGATCATGACTGAAGCACGATTTGCAACATGATTTGGAAATCTCATTCCCGCGACACTAACACTAAAACAAATGAAACAAAAACAAAAATAAGTAAAATTTGTAATTAATGGGGAAATACTATAAATAGAACTATATTGAAGGTTTATTAAACATACTGAAATTATAGATGCAATATCCTTTGTTTTTGTGTTTGTGAATCTGTTTATTAGCTGTTCAAACTGATGTGAAATTGATTTTTATTTTCATACAAGCAGTTTGCGTCAAACTACGATACTCCATGCTCTTTCCAGTCTGCAAAGTGGTGAAAAATGAGAGAAAACACCAGTCAGTTCAATAATAATTGAATCCATTTGAAAATGTTATCCTCTGTTGAGCAATTATTATCTAATCAATGTATACATAATCACAATGCAATATTTTGGCCTTTCTGAATGCTTCACCTAAAAATTAACCAAAGCATGAAAAAACTAAAACTGCTACAAGAACTAATAAAAACTCAACTAAACAATATTTAACTAATAAAGACTATTAAAAACCAGCAAATGCACTAAAAAACTAAAACTAACTTCATGAGACAAACAAAAAGTCACAACAAAATAAAAGTAAACTAACAAAAAACCCAAAACTATTAGAACACTGTTGCAGAATTCACTTATGAAATTTCTGCCACAGTCCAGCTCTGACAACATGAAGTATGCTAAAAAATCTGAAAAAGTAACAAATGTTCCCCATCTGAAGATATACAAGGAAAAATGAGAAACAGAGTCACTGACATCTATCAGACTGGAAATGTTTCAAGGCTCTGGGACTTGAGTGAACCAGTAGGATCCGACACAGAGGTGAACCCTCTCAGGAGAGACCCGCTGGCCAGAACCGCTGATGACTCATCCAGGAGGTCACTAAAGGTCACACAACAACAGCCACAGCACTGCAGGCCTCCGAGTTTAATTCTGTTTTGGGATTAATAAAATAGGTTTTCAATTGAATTGAGAAGAAAATTTTCTGACTCAGTTGTGGTCAATATTTATCATTCAAACATTTAAAAAAAAGAAAGAAAAAAAGAAAAGGAAAAGACTTGGCAAAAAGATCTCAATCATCTCCTAGACCTTTAAGAAAAAAGTCTGTGGACTGAGGAGGTTGTCTATCCTGTAACTCAGCACTTCAGAAAAAGAACACCAAACACGGTGGTGGCAGAGTGGTGATGTGGGCCGCTTTGCCTGGACGACGAGCCGTATTCAATAGAGCCATGAAATGTGTTTTCACAGATTTGAATGTGAATTTCAACAGAGAATCAATGTCTGAACTCAACAGAACTAGAATCATTTAGGGAGGCTGAAATTATGCCTTTGGGATTCCCCTCCCCACCAGGCCTGAATTCACTTTAAGCCTTTTTTTTATATGCCAGAAAATAATGACGTGTAATTAATCAGTGTTTAGCTGACAAATGTGTTATCCCTATTAATATGTGTCTAACTAAAATGAATCTCTAATTTATCTCTTTTTTATATATATATTTTCAGATGCTTCATTCTACAGGGAGGTAATTCATTCAACACCAGATATAAATATATTTTCAACAGGGAGCTCATTTGGTCAGTCACAGCGTTCTCTCTGTCTCCCTCCAGCTTGGAGGATTAGATTTTGTGAAACCGATTTGCTCTACAGAAAAAACTCCACCCCCTCATTTGAATTAAAAATACCCTGAAATAAAAAACAAAGGTAAATCTAAAGTCTATGAAATATGGAACAAAACTTTACAAAGCAAGTGTCACAAAATGAAACACTATTACAAAATAAACAGTGAAATAAATACATAAATTAAACTTGAAAGTAATAAATCTTGAAATAAGCTCCAAATAATAATAAAAAATTGTTTTTAGATTTATTTTAGATTTATTTTTTAATTTTATGGGCTCATTTATTTATTAGATGGAATATTTCTTATTTATTTATAAATAACAGTATTTCTTTATTTATATATATGAAACAGCTTTCCATATTTAGCCTTAAAAAAAAAAAGCTTAAGTACAGCACAGTAAAAATAAATTTATACTAAATCTACTAACATTTTTTGCTTTACAAACCACTTTACTCTTACTCCAGGTGGTTACCGCGACCTGAAAGGCTTTCCATGTTCTGTGTTCAGTATGTTAATTATATTCTATTATATTCAGCAACACCATTAATCAATACAGTTAAAGATCTGAGTTGATTAAAAATCACAGAAGTGTGCCTTTCATCTTGACCGTCTCCAGGGTAGCCATTAGCATCTAAAGCCCAACTAATCCGGATTTATACTACATGAAGATGCCAAGAGAGTCATCTACAGCAGCTAACACAGTAACTTCAACCATTTTTGATAAAACTCAGTTTTTAGGCGCCGTCGCCTCTCCTCTGCAGCACTGACCTGGCCCAGGGCTGATCTGGTTGTCATAGAGGTGGATGTCTTCGCCGCAGGCGATCGGTAGGTCCTGTCCCTCCTCTCGGCACTCGCTGTCCTCCTCTTGCTCCGCCTCCCGCTGCTCTGGGGACACATTATCATTCACTATTAACTTTCAAAGTTAATATTTAACAGCTTACTTGCACTGAATAAAGATCATATAAAATTATGGTCTTGAGAAAAACCCTAGCTACAAAGAAACTAGAGGGAAACTTAACTACTAAAGTTTTTAGAGAGAACTTTAAAGGTTTTTGTAGGGTCTGTGTCCAGCAGAGCCAACCCATCTCATAAATGAACTAAGCATTTGCTAATGACATTAAATCTAACAACTGATAGGACAATGATCATCACTTTTAGAAAAGTCTTCCTCAAAGTCCACGGTCCAACCTGGACCAAAGTAAAACTCAAAAGTGAAGGAATTTGCCAAATCAGGCAACAACAACAAAAAAAAGGCACGTCATAATGCAGAATATGGTCATCAGTGCACATGATCTAACAAATGTGGAATCTGAGGTTATCCCACAATCTATGGCCTTGTGCACATGTAACCGAGTCTTTATAAAAACTAATATCTTCGCCACATTGTTTGAAATAATATTGCACACACGGGATCAGTGTTAGAAAAGTGTTCATCCACACAAACCATCTGATTTCCATCACAGAGTTGCTTTAAACATGCCAAAGTCATAGGCAGCAGTGTAGGCAAAAGCTAAAACAATCAAACTGCTTCTAAGCAACTGCAACTTCCTGTTTGGCTTTTCTTAGGTTTTTTTAGGGTTAGTTTATATTTTAACCTGAGAATTTTTGAGGTTAAAAAATGTATTTGCTTTGTAAAACTTGGGAGTTCTGGAAAATACATTTAGAAAAATTAGGAAACAATTAGAATAGAACTGTGCAATTTTTCCACACTGTGTATCTGTCATTTTCATCTCATCTTCATTTGTTGCACTTTAGTCTAGTGGAATAATACAAGCCATTGTAGTGGAAGGAAAATAATACTTTATTTTTATCTTTTTTTTTTTTTTTTTCAAACAAATATCTGAAAAGTGTGGCATGGTTCTGCATTCAGGCTCTCTGAGTCAATACTTTGCAAGACTATCTCTCACCGTCATTACAACAGTTTTTCCAGTTTTTTACTTCTGGAGACAGAAATGTTTTTTTCTGTTGTCGTTTTCAGTCATGCTGAATGGAAAACATCTCTGAACATCAATTTTCAAGTGCTGACACAATTTCCCAACTGGATTTGTTTTGTCAAGCTCAGGTCCTCTGGGCCACATCCAGGCCGAGACGCATTGTTTTATTTTCTAAGATAAATAACACACAGGTGTGCTATTAATGACACCCAGGGTTCCATCCTGGGGCCTCTTATCTAATTTCTACATGCCCTGCTAGCTCATATGACAAGTAATAAGATTAATTGGCATGGCGACTTAGATGATACACAGCTGTACATTACGATGTCACCGGGTGACCATGAACCTATTCAAGCCCTGAACAGACTGAAGTTATTATGTTTGGGCCAAAAGAGGATCAATCAAGTCAACGATTGATCGTTGACTCTAACAGCTTCAGCTATTAGAGCTAAATACCAACGATCTGGGTGTAGTGATGAACTCTGATCTGAACCTTTAGAGACACATAAAGACAGTTACAAAGTAGTTGCATTGATTACTGCAACAGTGTCTTTACAGGTTTTCCAAAAATAAAAAATCAGACCGCTGCTGCTGGCATTCTGACTAAAACCAGGAAGATGGAGCATATCATCCAGTTCTAAAGTCCTTCCACTGAGAGAATAGACTTTAAAATGCTATTGTTGGTTTATAAATCACTGAACGGCTTGGCACAACAATACATTAAAGACCTACTATTGTTGCATCAACCTTCCAGACCCCTCAAGTCTTCTGTTTCCAGTCTACATCCCCAGAACCAAACAATGAGAAGCAGGATTCACTTTTTATGCTCCTCTAATCTGGAACAAACATCCAGAAAGCTGCAATCATGCTGAAACATATTTAAAACTAAAAACCTGCTTGTTTAGAGATGCCTTAGACTCATAATAGCTGGAATACTAAACTGTAGTTTGCTTACTTTGCAATGTAATGTTTTTGCTTGTTTGCTATTTTACTTTCAAGAACTTTGAATCACCCAGTCCTGATATGTGCTTTACAAGTAAAGTGCCGTGTTAGGTCTTTCCTTACCAATTAAATAACATAACCCACAATGCACTGCAACACCTGCCTGGGACTGTAAACCATTTTGTTTTGACATGAGGAGAGCAGCTACAGACAACCAGATGGAGCTTATAGACATGTTATATTTTTGTTGTACATCTAGAAATTTTGTGCATGCAAAACACTGGAGGGCAAATAAAGAACCTGGAGTTGAGGGTATTTTTAATTAAGTGCACCGCACCCACCAAAGGGAACATAACACATAAAAGCCAGTGAAAAACAACTTAAAAGCATTCGTATTCTTTTTTTTTTTTTTTTTTTTCTCACGCTCTGTGTCGGCTATGCGATGCACCAGTTGCCATAGCAACTGACTGTCAACAGCTCCACTATTACATCAGGATTCAACACTAGAAGACACTCAAATCTTTACCACACAAAGAACAGAACATTCAGCCCATTACAGAATTATGTTTTCATGCTTGATGTTTGTTTTGTGATTATTAATAAGTGATCGCATGAACACAACCGTGGTTGATTAGCTAATTTAAATGTTGGTGTGTGGGTTGCCTTTTTATTTAATTGAACTGAAACACACCAAATTCCACGGCACATTTACATGTTAAGGTTGTCAAAGTCAAGCTAGTGTAATAACCCCATTTCCTCTCCTCGTTTTGTTTTTTTTGTTTCTTTTTTTTTTTACTTTTTCCTGACCAGTGAAATGTGATTCTTTTGGACCTTATTTAGATGTCACAGTGCTGACAATTAGTAGAAAAGCACAACATCCCTATTTCTTTTCTACATCACACCTACATTAAAGAGTCAGGGTGTTATCTTGATAACTTGTCAGCTATAACCTATGGTAGTCATTGTCAGTCATGGGATGTCATGTTGCAACGTGTCTATATGATGGCAGTGCAACAACACGGTATGAGTCCATGGGTTCTGCACAGGTTCCCCTCTTCATCCCTGAATCAATGTCCCATCTTCAGCTCCAGGCTGTTCATAAGTTCTCCATGTTTGGCAGTTCTTACTGATGCAAGCAGTCTGAAGAAAATGAACAAGATGGCAGACAGAAGCCATCCAAAGTACTCTCCAGATTCCCACAGCTCAGACCCTAACACCAAACATTGATCGACTTGTTGCCAGGAAACGATTCTAAACATCTTCCTCAGACAGAAAGCCATAAAAAGCAGATTAAAAGAAATATGTCCTTGTCCTTGCTTTAGTGAGAAAAAATCCATTTATTCCAGTTCTTCAAAATCGTGTATCTAATTTTTATAACTATTTTTTTAATATAAATGTTGACCTCTAAAGTCTCTTACATGTTTTCCTCTAGGATTATCCTTTATATTAGCTTAATCAACCCTCCCATAATCTCTGACCAGTTTCCTTGTCCTTGCTTAAAAACGTTCCCTATGTTATGATGCTGCCACCACCATGTTTCACAGTGGGCATTGTGTGTTCTTATGACTTTCTTTAACCCCTCTTCCATAAAGGCCAGATTTTGTTTTCTTGTCTTCCTGACAGTTTAGGTGGCTAGCCGTGATTTAGTCAGTTTTTCTATTTATTTCCATTTTCGCATACAGGGATGAATATTCAAATCTTGGTATATTATTTAATAACCTAGCGTCATTATAAACGTCTCCTAACCCGCCTGCTGTGTTCCTTGGTCTTATTAAAAACACACTAAGCTGAATATTGTTTAAAAATGTACACTTACATTGAAAGTGCTGCTTCTCATCTAAGTCTGCATGTTTAGCTTCCTTCTTTTTATATTTGGGTTTAGTGGTGGGGTGGGTGGGAGGAGGGTTTGCTATTTACAGGATGTCCACATTGCCTTAAAACTTCTTAAATTCATGTATCTAAAATTAAGTTCTTATTTAAGCTGACTTTAAATAAATGAACCACAAGTTTTAATTTTGTTGTGGCAGGTCTATTTAATCTCGTATATTATATGCAGAGACATCTAGTCAGCTAGATATATAAATGTTACACTTACCCATTATGGATGTTAAAAAATAAAAAATAAAAACAGAAAAAAAAAAGCTACTTAGCTAGCTAGAGTAAAGCTAGCTATTGTAGCTACACTTTTCTTACCCTTATTTAGGTAGGCTAGCTAGTTTTTCACATCCATCATGGGTGATTGTAAAATTTATTGCCAGCTGGTTGAACAATGTTCATCTTAGCCATTGCTTCACTTCTGTTGCCAAATCGTACAAATTATTTATTTGCAATTTTCTTTTGTACATTTCGCTCTTGATACAGGCCTTAAATTTCATTCATAATGGTCTTTAAAAGTTCTTAAAAATCTTATATTTGTGTTGATGAAACTTCTAGAACCTCTAGTTTAAATGGAGCTTCAACTCCTGCTGCAGAGTTTGGACACATATCCGTGACAACATGTACATACATGACAGCTAAACACACAGAGTAATGAGTTCAAATCTTCCTCTTTCTGTTATGCAGTATTTTGCACATCTGGTGTCTTTCTGCTTCTGGGGACATGGCTGGAAATCTCAGGATCTAGACAGGAGTGTCCAAGTATGAAATACTGGTTGCTTGAGGTCTGGACCAATTCTGTATCATAAACAAATATTCATTCATTTTGTTGACAACTCATATGCAACGTAAATGTCATTTTCTTTGAGATGGTTAAAGTGTCAACAACCATTTTAATTCAGTGAGAAATTTTAACTTGAACCACAGAGACTTCACACGTCAGCAAATTACCTCCATGTCTTGAATCCAAAACAACAGGAAAGCTGAACTTAAATCCCAAAAAAGTGCAGTTGGATTTGTGTTTGTAATGTAACAAAATATGAAAAAAATATGAGGTCAAAATTCTTTGGAGATGTACTTTATACTTTATTTCCTTTATAAAGATGAGTTTTAAAGAAAAATACAAATTGATATGTAAAGTCGACATTCTTTGAAATCAGCTCTCAGTGATCCAGTAGGAAAAAAATGACAAACTGTATTGCAAAGGTGCAGAAAAGAAATGTGAAAATGAAGTCAGTTAACAGAATTTTTTTTTAAACTTTTATTGTGGTTAGATATGACAAAAAATAAAAATAAATAAATAAAGGCTTTTTTTGGATGTCCAACGTTCAGGTATTTCGTCTGGCAGAGAATTTCAGAGGACTCGCCCTGCAGCCGTTTTGTGTGAGTCATCCCAATATCTCCTCGTGACACAGGAGCCTTAAATCAAATCCTACAGTAACTACCAGGTTCCCAAATATCAGCCGGCCATCGTCGTGATGTGACCGTAACAATCTCATACTTGTGCTCTTTATCTGCTGACCTCATCTGTGAGAAGGCACCAATTTCAGTGTATTTAGTTTGTCTTGCATCAGGACGATCCCTCAGCGCTTGACATCATCTGAACCTCGCCGTGTTGTTGCCTTGCCTGCTTCCCCCCTCCGAGCCTCAGACCCACCGGCTGATGCTCCGACTTTCAAATCACCTTGTGTGGGAGCAGCTACAGCTCACCAGCAGGAACCCTGGGTTTGTTTCAAAATATAATGGCGTCAATTCAGCAATTTTGTTATTTACTCGCATATTTTCTTACTTTAGGTAGGTAATTCTTTAAAATCTGGGTTTTATCTTACAACCTTTTGGTCTGAACAGAATATTGAATCTGAACAAACTGCATGTGAGGCTAACCCCACTAACTATGCTAACACAAAGCGAGCAATATGTGGAAGGAACGAGAGCTGAGGGCTTCGTTTTGTTTGATACGGTTCAAACGTTTTGCGATGTTTCACGGCCGCCTTTGAGGTGAGCTCAGACATTACGCCGACTCCCACTCCGAAGCATCTTTGCATCATTAAAAAGTTTTAAACTTTTGCGATTTGCGTTCCGAGAACAGAATTAGCTCCATATGCCGGAGAGCAGCTGCTCACAAATGGCGTTTGGTATATTTAGGCTGCTATGTGTGTTCTAAAGCTAGATATTTATACAAGTTATATGTCCTGGTGTGTATCGCAGTGACACACACGCTCTTAACACCCTCACAAGATGTGTGCTGTAAAGAGGAAGTAGCACATATAAAAGTGGTCAGATGCTTACACATATTGCATTTTCTGGCTTTACTGATATGAAGGATTTGTTTTTCCATCTGTGTTTCCCCCAGACATTTTCCAAGGAATGTTCTGTCAAATATGTAGACATTCAGTTATTTAATAACTGATTAATGTACTTTTTTTTCTTATTAAAGGTCATTACCAATCTATTGTTCTACAGACTGATTGTTGTTAAAATGAAGTAAGTGTGCACAGATTTTATATATATCTAAAAAGCCTGACTGATTTTGGTGTACACTGATTTGTTTCTGTAGCAAAAAAGTTGCAAAGTTGGCAACAGTTGGCTGACTATTGTGAAACGCAGCCTTTTCTCAGATCCTTGTGGATGTAGAAAAGACTGGTGGATATGTTTGGCTTCAACCGATTGTCAATCACCCAAAGTTAAAGAAATTGGGAATGATCAATCTGCACCAAAACATTCCCCCACTACCCCAAAGCCAAGACCCTCGAGGAAACTCTGCTCACGGTGGACGAATGAAGGAACTTCAATTCTGGACGTTTTTACCAGGCCTGTCACGATAGTGATTATTTTAACATTTTTTAGGCAACCTTTTATCAAAATATATATATAACAATGAGATTGTTTTGTTTTTTTAGACAATTTTTAAGAAATATAATGGTAATAATGGAAGAATAATATAAGAACACTTTCTCAAAGATCGATAAACTTTAAATTCTGATGAACATTTAAACATGGAACAGGAAGACATTTTAAATATACAAAATAAATAAACAGAACAACAGAAACAACAAATTAAGTGAAGTCTCTGTAGACAAAATTATCTTTCAAAAAAGGGATAGTTGAGACTAAAGCACCAGACTGAAGACCAGTTTTGGTAGAAAGAAAGAGGAAAAAAGAAAAACAATAAATCAAGCAAATGAAAATTGTTGTGTTTGTTTTAGTTTATCATGTGATTAATTGATTTATTGTTTATTGTGACAGGCCTATTTTTCACACCTGACGGACTGTTCAACTGGGGGCCGACATTTGTATTTCTCGTACAGTTTTGGCTTAATTACAGCTCTGAGTGAGTTGTTCTTTCAGCAAAAGGCATGTTTTACCGACATGTTTTACCGGGGCAGAACATTACAGATGGCTTACAGCAAAAACCTTTAACATGCTAACATGAGTCACTGTTTGGTTGTCGCATACGTTTGCTCAGAATTGAGCTTCCAGACTAGCCTCTGCTAATGATCCCCCACGACGACGACGGCGGGTAATGCTTACATACCAACAATAATGTAATTGCATTCATATTTTTGATAAAAGGTTGCCTAATAAAGACAGCCATGCTCATCTGCAGCAGGGGGCCTTCCGCGACTCTGCTGAGTGAATCGCTGTATTACAGGAAGGGGAATAATTGGCTGAGGGAGACAGGGAGATCCAACGCTAGTATATTCCATCTTGACTGCTATGGCTGCACATACTAATTGGGAGTCTCTCCTTGGCTTGAAGGTAGTGAAACTGCTGTTATAACAGACAGAAAAGTTCATTATTTATATCCGAACACAATATGGAGTGAGAGCTGGGAGCGGTTTTTGTGTCTGCGCTGCAGTTTCAGTGTTTTCTTTAAACGGGAAGATGCACATCTGTGGTAAAAATTTTCTTGGAAATGCCTTCTATTGCAATAAATTGGAAAATTGGGATCCCATTCAAACGTTAGCTCAATAGAATAGAATATTATCATTATAACAATGAAATCTGGGTGCAATTTTCCCAATTCTTATAAGTGAAAAACAATGTTTTACTTACAAAAAGACTGTTATAACAAATTTTTTTCACATGTTTGCACTTATCTCTTGATGAAAAGATCATTATTTCCCCCCTATTCTAATGCATTGTTTTGAATTTCTGTTTTTGATGCATCAGGCTCACCCATTTCTTGAAAGAAGTATCCATTCTTGGACATCCCAGATGGAGGCGCCTCTGCAAGAGCAGCACAGGAAAAGAAAGAGTGTTTATGGAGGGAAATCTGATCAACAATAAAAAAAAACAGGATACAACACCATTTGTTGTAATTATGTGGTAATTGTTAATATGGGAAATGGTTCTAAATACAAATATGCACCATTATGTTGTCTTTTGTGTGTGTGTGATTTGGCGCTGGTGTGTACTCAGAAACATTCTGTTTATGTGGAACGAAAACCTCCCACCTTTAAAAAATAAATAAATAAATAAAAAAATCAAAATAATTTTGTTCATTTATTCAGAACCGTGAAACAATCTGTAACAACAAACACACTGAACAGAATCTGCCAAAGAGTTGGTTATTTACTAAGGTAAATGTCACCCAAATCAGACTTATTTTTTGGAGGGTTAAGTCGAATAAGTGTCAATTAACACTCAGATATATCTGCTTTTTGTTTTTGAGTCAGATTTGAGCTTCTTCCCAAATCTGACTGGTATCCAATCTTTTTGAATGTGATTCCAGTGGGAACAACCAAACGGTTTTGATACGACTTTGATGCCACTTTCCTTCACAACTGCAGGCCTGCGGGACGTGTTAGCAGTTAGCAAGATGGACGACAGCTGCGACAGTAATCTGCCGCCCCATTGCCATCCAATACAACCCAACAGTCCCACTGCTTCGTCGCAGAAACTGCTCGCCTCAAACAAAGTGACAGAATGCCAGGATGTCCCTATTTTTATTTGTGGGATTCCTCCTCAGAGCCTGTTGACACATCAGTCCCACCAGTATCATTCATACTGTTTATATTTGAACAAATCTCCAAAAATTGCTCAAATCACATAATTTACACAGAATCTCTAGATTGTGTTTCTGAGTTAAAAATCGTTTCTGAATCAAATCCTGACCCTGAAAATCGGAATCGAATCGATGTTCACTGAAAGGTTCGCATCTCTAATTACTCACTGAAGTTGAAAACATATCAGTGAAACAATATTTTTGGTGATGAGCTTTACTTGCCTCACATTTTCCTTTCACTTGTAATAAAGAACATGCATTCATGTTTACATTTCAACTTTTACCTTGTATTAGAGGCTTATGGCTTATAAACAAACCGATGCGAAACAGAGAAAACAAGGATTATTGAGGAAATATCTATATTTTTAATTTGTGTAAGTTAAAAATAAAAAATAAAAAAGTGAAACTATTATGCTGCAGTTTGGGATGCAGTCCTGTCCAGTTCATGGTGAATGCTGCCCATGAATCCACCAAATTAAACGTGCGTGGAAGTAATTGCTTGACCCAACGTGTTAACAGATATGTATATGAGTATATGAGTGATTTCATTCCCTCCTAGTTTAAGGTCACACTTTATCTTTGTGATATTTCAGCCGCACGCCATAAAAATAAATAAATAAATAAATAAAAGTACTTGATTTGTATCTCAACCCGTTGTTCAGTGCATTGCAAATGTGAGCCAACATGTTGTGTGCTCCAAACAAGAGCAGTGAAGAGAGTCAAACGTGTCAATAGGCCTGTTGTAATAAGCAATAAATCAATTGATAGCACAATAAATTAAAACAAGCTCAATTTCTATTTCCATGAGTTACTTTGTTTCTTTTCTCTCAAAAACTAAATGACTAAAGTCTTCAGTCTGGTGTTTTGGTTTCAACTACACCCTTTTTTATGCTAACTTTTTGTCCCAACCTTTTTTTTTGTAGGGCAACTTTGTTTACAGAAACTTCATAACGCATTTGTTGTTTGGCTTGTTTTGTTTTGGATATTTAAAAAGTCTTCCAGTTGTAGTGTTAAATGTTCATTAGAATGTAAAACTTTTCACAAGAAAGGAGAAAACTTGTATGTTTGTATTTCACATAGCCTAGTGTCACTGTACAGTAAGGCTAGGCGATACATTTTAAATCAAATTTTCTGGTTTTTTTTAGATTTAAGTTTTGGAAAATCTTAACTTTTTTTCCTCCCATCAGTGCACTTCTTTGGTTTCCATAGTGATGTTATCCCACCCAAGAACTACCATCATGTTTGAGAAGCATGTGTTACAGCTTCTTTTTATTTTGACTTTGAAATCAGGTCAACTCAGATAACAGTTGAAATAAAAAACAACTTTTATAGATGTTTAAAAACTTTTAAAGACAAAAAATTAGATTTTACTTTTATGCCCAGTGCTACTGTACACTAATTCACATTGCATTGTATTAAAAGTGAAAGATTATGGTTATTGCTTTAAGAAAATAAAGTGCAAATGCCCAAAGGTGAACCTTGTGCCGCATAGCAACGATTTTATTGACGACATAAAAAAATACTGCAGCGGGAAACTGGTCTATCAAAAACACTGCATCAGTGCTCCCCTAACCTGCCTGCTCTCCAAATTCAAAACAAGAAGCAACAGATAAAAAAAAACAAAAAAACTAATTCCTTTATGAAAAACAGTCAACAGAAATCCAAGGACGGCAGCCCGTTGATATGAAAACCACAAAAGCAAAACATACAAACACACAAGCACATTCTTTTCATCACTAAAGGTCTCGACTCCAGGAAAATAGTCAGTGATAATCCACAGTGAGCTTTGCTTCCAGGCAAGCAATCATTTTTGCGAGTGTAGTGTGTTTTCAAAACGGTGTATATCTCGGTTTGGAATTAAACCTATAATCTGGCAGAGCCCTTGATTACAAATGCAGTGAAGTAATTTAGAGTACAACATTTTGGAGTGTTCGCTGTGGATGTGTGCAGCATGTGGATGGCACAAGGAGGCGAGGCGGCCAGCGGGGGAAGCTTTGAAGGTTATTGAGACGTTGTGAGCATGTTGAGGGCAGAAAAAGTGATGGGACGTTTCACTGTCTTCTCTTACATGTTACAGCAGTGTGTTTGATCAGATGTTCCCAACAAACAGATGTTCCCTCTTTTGACCTCTGAGGTCTGAGCAATGCCAGGCAAAATTACAGCTCTTCAATTTGATTTATTTGATTTGAATGAAAAAAAAAACAAAAAAAACATGCAGCAAGATAGGCCAACTAATCGTTTGGGATTCAAATTAGGCAAAGATAACGTTTGTAGCAGAAGAGAGTCAAATTGATTGCAGAAGTCATTCAAAATCTTACGGGTGATATCACAGATTTCCATAGAAATCATGTCCGAATTTGTTGTGATAAGGGGAACACTATCCATTATTTCACTGCTTTCATTATTGGTGAGCTGTTTTAAAATGAAATTAGACGACAACTACAGCACCGTTTCATCCTTTTAAGCTTTTAGTCTATTTCTGTCGGGAAACGTGCTAGATTAAGTGTTGGCAGCCTTTTGGAAATTTTCGGGTTAAAGGTTTAAATTCTCATGTGCAGAAGTGTCAAACGTAATCACAGAAGAGGTAAAACCTTAAACATGAACGCTTTTGCGGGAAGAAATAGCAAAGTATTCGTCACTAATGCATTTTGCCCAGTAATACAATTTTCTGAGTAAATATTCAAGTAAGGGCAGAATCATTTAAAGGGGCAATATGATTATTATAGAATTTTATAGCATGATCAAGGAATTATGTTATATTCAATTGTCATAAAAATGATGCATATATATAATGACTCAAAAGAAAGTTGACTTAATTAATTTAACACCTTGACATTCCAGCCATGATAACACATTTTGTTGGATGATAAATTGTCCCAGAACTTACTGCGATAAATGATAATATTGTTGTTTTGAGATTTGTTTCCAGTAATAATGCAAGAACACATCCACAAAGATCGATAAATGTTCAATTCTAACAAATATCCAAAATAAATCAACAACAGAAACAGCAAATAAAATCAATTAAGTCTCTCTGAACAAAATTGTCCTTCAAAAAAAAGAGCCAGTTGAGACCAAAACACCAGACTGAAGACTTTTCTCATCCAGTTTTTGATAGAAAGACAGAAAAGAGAAAATTGATGAATCATGCAAATGAAAATGATTGAACATGTTTTAATTCATCATGCGATTGATTTATTGCTTATTGCAACAGGCCTATAAAACATTAAGTGGTCTCTATGGTGCATGTTTTGATTATACTGCTCAGCAACAGGTAAACCTAATCTACATCTGTCCACTTTACACACTATGTGTGTAAAGTGACGATAATCTTGCCTAGAGAACCAGCATGGCTAGAGCCGACTGGATATATCGATAACAAGCCTATCATTCAATAAATGTTCTTATTATTCTTTTGTAGTAAGTGGTAACAGACGTAGCAAAAAGGGAAAGACAAAGCTGAGCAGATAAATTATCATGAGAACAAAATGGGAGGAAAATAAAACAACAATATTTCAACAAACATAATTCATGACACAGAGATCCCAAAAACAGAGATGTCAAAAGCTACGTCTTCACATATCTGGATCCGGTGTTAATTCCTGTGGCTCTCTGTGCCAGTTTCCTCTGAATGCTTTGGCTCTTTGAACGGTGTCTCGAGTGTTGTGATCAGGAAGATTCATCTGTTTTAGTTGCATTAAGCTGTCTGGCACTGTTAGATGCAGGGAGAGATTTGGAAAGGATTTGAGGAGAATACATACTATCCCTGTGACTTACTTTGCCAGATCGATATAAATAGAGCAGTGACATTTCTGCTGTTTGACACAAGAGTTTTATTTTACTTTTTTTACCGTCATCAAACAAAGAGCTTTGTCTTAAATGGGAGTGTTTATGGGAATGAAATTAACCCATGTTTTGTCATTATTTAAAGAAATATAAGAATTTTTTTTTCCCTTGAGAAAAAAGATACTGTTGAGTTAACACCAAATGCAAAATAGCAAAGTTAAAGACTGTGCAACAAAGTAATAGTGCAAAACCTTTACTTGAATAAACTCACTGCACTTAATACCCAAACCTGACAGATATTTTAATGCCTGAGTCAGTAAAGCAGTTCTATATTGACGTTTTGTAAATGATAAGATGCAGACTGAAAGGGAAACATTACCGTTTCACAACATAATGCAGTTTATATTTTCACTTATCCATACACAGCTGGACTCTCAGCAAGTTTTTGTCAGCCATTTTGCAATGGCTGAACATGACAGAATATGTGCCTACATGGCTAATCTGAATATCTGTTTTGGAAAATCTATTGAGGACATCGAGAAAACCAGCTCAGTAAAAAGCAATGCGTTTTATCTACACATACAACAAAACAACTTCATTTAAAGCCTGTTCTCGGTTTCAGTTTCCCCACGTGTGACAGTGGAACAAAAATACAAGCAGGGAAGCTTGTTTTGATACGTGAACTAAATGCATGAACATGTAATGCAGAACATCAAAGCGGACACGTGTAACGGCAAACACTGCAAGGTTTGTGCCTTTGGTCTAAATTTAAATTAGTATTTTTAGATGATTAAGTACTTCCTTATATCTTCAACTGAGGACAAATGCAGGTGAAAAGGAACCTAGATATAGACATGATTTACTAAATTATTTCCCCTACATACAATAAATGTCCATATAAAATGTGCTATTTTTTATTCATATACTTATCTTAATCTTAATTTAAGCTGTTAAAAATCTAAAAATGCAGAAAAAGAAAAAACTTCACATTCAGTGAGTTTGTTTTGAAAACTTATGATATTCTTTAAGTCACCAATTGTTGCGCAGACAATATTTTATTCAGGAAGAGGTGTTATTAAACTCAAACGACCGACAAAACGGCTCTTCCTGCAAGCGAAGCGTCAGACCACTTCATGCAGAAAGATGCATGATAACATTTTCAAGAAAGAGGAAGCTGCTGATATGCAGGCAGGAAGTCAGAACTGGTTAGCTTAGTTCATGTGTCTCTTTGCTTTCACAGCATGTGGGGTGTGGGAAGTGTTTGTATCAGAACCAGCCCTTTCATGACTGCCATACATATGCAGAAGCAAGTCACAATTTGATCCAAACAAGTCTTGAAAGTGTGTCTTCATGTCCGGAATGGAAAGCTTTTTTTTTTTTTCTGGATCGATCTAAATATTAATTCAACCTAAAACGGGGAAAGGGAAAAGAATGTTCTTGGCTTTACAGTAGTTTTTTTTTAAATTATTTTTTGAGTCTTTGCTTGACATTGTAACACTGACTATCAAATGTTGTGGCATAAACATTTATACAAGTATTGCACCAACTTGAGCAATTGAAACACACCCAAACGTTTGTGGTTTTGCAGCAGCTGAGTGTGCATCAGTCTGACAAGCGATGCAGAAAGCTGCTGGATGAAGACAGACAGAGGTTTTCAGGAGGGAAAAGAAATTTAACTTAATATGTTCGCTCGCCAAAACATGCATGCATGTGAGGATCATTTTGATTGGGTGGTCAGAAGTGGATAAACGTCAGGAGAATCGTGAGTCTTTGTTACATTCAAAGAGAACATCAGACTAAAATAAACTCATTTTCTGTACAGATTGTGAATCATGTACATTTTCACAGTCCAAGAATTGATGAATACTGTGTGAAAAGCTCTGACTGAAAACACTAATTTAATCTAGCAGTAGGTAAAAGTAGTATGTACTTAAAGGGGCACAGCTCCAAGAAAAAGGATTAAATGAAATACCAGAAATTCAAATATTTTGCAGAACAGCTTTTGTTGTCATGCAGGAATAATACAAGATCACGTTTCCTTACATGAAGCTCATATTCTCTCTTTGGTAATATTTCAGGTTTTTTGCACAGAGGCAACTTCATGAGTTTCATAACAATAGTGGTTTATTTGGGGTTGTGTGAAGTAGTTATGAGCAGCCAGCATTTTACTCCCAGTACATAGCAATGGGAAAAGCCGTTTTTGAATGTCCTCTGTCTTTTAAGAGGATACCCTGGATTTCTTTTTTAAAGTGAAGATTGGTGAAGTTAGAAATAGTAAAATGTGTCCAATACCTGTATTAGACAGGCATTGATAGAAAGTGATAGAAATCCCTTTGTAGAAAAGTGAAGAAATCCTCAGCAGTCAGATAGACGCCAACTGATTTAAAGATCAACTCAAACAAAAGAGGCTACATCCATGGAATATTTGAAAATATCACCTATTTTCATTAGACCATTTTTATCTCATCATTTTCTTGTCAGATGAACAATATGAGTGTTATAACATGAAATTATGTCATACTGTCTGCCATCTGTATATATCTGTCTGATAAACTGTCAGTTTGCTGCAATAATATTCTTAAAAGCATAAGAACATCCTATCCATGAGGCTGCTGCGTAAATGACACCCTGACACAAAATCAGGAGGATTCATTCACTCTTGGTGGACTGGGAATGCCCTGAGGAATCCCACTTGATGGTGCAGATACTGGGCCTGGGACCACAATACCACACATACTTTGATTAGGCCGTTTACTCAAAACAGAAGCCTGTTTGATTTGGGGTAACCAGAAAAAGATTCTTATACTACAAATGTGAATAAGGTAGTTCACGCAATAAGTCATTAAAAGTCATGGCAGTTTAATGAGATATATTAATAATTCAGTTATGGTGCCAGCGTTCATCATCTATCAGCTTTACAGAGATGTCGTCGTTTCATTAAGACGTTGCAGCAACAAGCCCCGCCTACTTGGGAGTGGCTACGTACGCGTTTACAGAAGAGCAATGCATTCAACTCGTTGGAATGACACACAACTTTTTATAAACTGTGTGATGCTGTGAGCTACACATTGTCTGAAGAAAAAAAACAAAAAAAACAAGAACCATCCATCATCCTCCTACCACTTCCTATTTTCGTCTTCGTGGTTTTTGTCAGTAGTAACGTCCAACTTTTGATCATGTGACATATGAGATGTGGATTTTTTTTCCATTGCAGTTCTACGGAATACATCATTTCAATATTCCTGAAAAACCAACTCATCCTAACAAACACCTTTTATCAAAAAACTTGACTTTTTTCAAAATTGCTGTGTTTCCATTAAGAGAATTTATTTTAGTCATTTCAATTTGTGCAGATCTTTGGTCAATGGAAACACTGCTAATTTGTCTACTTAATTGTCAGAATTGGGTAATAACTTGATACATTTAACTGAGCAACTTTTTGGAATAAAAATTACTTTTAGGGGTATTTTTATTTTGCTATTTTTTATTTTGTTATTTTATTTTAACGTATTGCTACTCCTGAGTAAAATGTCTGGACACTCAGCCTGCTGTGAGTAACCAAAACTTCAGACACTGGCCTGCAGTTTTTCTTAGTTTCATAAGTTTTAAATTGAATGAAATTGAATTAGAAAAAATTACTTTGCTATTTTGTAATTATATTATTTATGTTAATTATTTTAATTTTGGTCCTTAAAATATCAAAATTTCCACACATTGGTCAAATGGACCAAGACTTTATATTTTGGTACATTTGATGTAATCTTGAAATATTAAATGATGATTAAATGATAGTCTTTCTTACTCCTACTTGAGTAACTTCTTCAATTTTTTACTTATTTGGTTGTAATACTGGCTCTTACTTGAATACAAGTTTTGGGTGCAGAACCCACCCCTTTTAATTGGACCATTTAAATATTGATTGGTATAAAACAATATTTCAGTACAGCATTCATACACACTGAATCATTTTATATTGTGATGTCACAGCCCTAAATGTCAATGTGAGTGACACAAAGTAGAGTGACTGGATAGCTCAAGAAAAATATGCAAAATGGTTCTCGATTATTTTTAAAATGCTAATAGTAATGTTGATGTGCATTTAACCCCTTTTAACTGGTTACCCCTACCTACTGGTTGCCTGGTTTCTGAAGTCAGACAACTAGTTAAAAAAGGAGTTTACCTCAATATATGGTGACCTCATATTTGTGGTCCCCAAGCTGCTTTTCTTTCACTACATCTAACATTTGTTGTGGTGTTGTGTGCCATGTGTTTCCACGATAACGGGACGACAGCCTGTCATGGTGTCGCTTGGAAATCACTGCTGCGGCGCGAGCGGCACGTTTTTACTTCCACTTTCGGAGTGGTCGGCTGATTGATGCTTCCTTGGCAGCGGGAGCCTAGATTGGGAGAAAATTATGTGTTCTGAATTCGCCGCAAAAGGAAAAGTGGACGGTGAGAATTGACAATCGAAAGGCAAAATGGACGGGACAATTTGCATTCATTCGCCCTCCAACCAGCCTGAGACCAAGGTGCTTAATTTGCCAGGAGACCGTGTCTAATGACGGTGATAAAGGTTTCCAATTTGAGACGGGTTGATGAGAGCATGCGTAGGAATTCTGAAGAAACATTTGCTGAAATAAATCCACTAAGATGGTTTTATCAAGTTGCAAGAGGGATGTTTGTTCAATCTGACACAACACCAGAAAGCAACAAAGTGCTCACTCAGGGGGCCATAAAATTGTTTATTTCATGTTGATTACTGAGATCTTTGTATCGGAAAAAAAAAAAAAAAAAAAAAAAAAAAAGTTTAAATTTTTTTTTTAAAAAAAAAAAAGTTTTTTTTATTTTCTTTATTATTATTATTATTTTGTAAAAGGGTGTGGGGGTTTGCGGCAA
>CAEFZX010031720.1:0-23768 GCA_903066825.1 Alfaro cultratus
AGCCCACAATGGAATATGTGGTCATGGATTTATGATCAAACTCAGATGAAATTATTCTTCAGTTAAGTTCATACTGTTCTATGTTGAGTGCTGAAGCTCATGTAGTCCACCGTAGTGGACATTTCTGTAACTTCCTGGAAAAATAAAAAATTTTGAAAAAAAAGTTAATATTTGTTTTTTTAATGCCCTAAGAAGAGTAAAAACACATTTTTAAAAAAAATCTTGACTCAGGGATTCATAATTCATGCATCAGAGGGTTAATTGTGTGTGTTAGTGGTCTGATCAGCTACTATTTAAGTTCTCCTCACGTCTTGCTTGTTAGGTCAGTTTGTGCTTGAGTTTGTTGTGTTACTACCTGAGTTGTACTTTGTTATGTTGACCTCAGTTTTGGGCCCAATTTATCATTTTTGGATTTTTTGTAATAAATTAAGACTATATTTTGGAATTCTTTCAGTGTCTCACTGGCTGGTCTATTTTTATCTTCCAAAACCCTGTTTTGGAAGATAAAATTTTAAGAGTTGGAGGCCAGCTTCCTAGAAGTGCAATGCCAGAGGAAGTAAAACATCTGATAATTCTGGCCAAAGAACAACACAACTCCAAGTTAATCCTCAGGCATTTTCATCAAGTTCTTGGACATGCAGGACGGGCACACACACTGTCTGCTGTAAGAAAAAAGTTCTGAATTACGAAGGGAAATTCTGCTGTGAGAA
Organism: Alfaro cultratus; assembly: GCA_903066825.1. Lineage (NCBI taxonomy): Eukaryota > Metazoa > Chordata > Actinopteri > Cyprinodontiformes > Poeciliidae > Alfaro > Alfaro cultratus. Next base: position 711 of record CAEFZX010031720.1, read on the forward strand.
AGGTTATTGGTGAGTGCAGCATCTGCAGGCGGTCGATCCTTAATGCAAAAACCGGCTGACTTACCCGTAGCAAGGACTCTCCCAGACCATCCCCCTTTTTTAATACTGGGGTTGATTATTTCGGGCCATTTGAAGTTAAAAGAGGAAGAACACCCTGCAGGAGATATGGTGTTTTGTTTACCTGCCTGGCAAGTCGAGCCGTCCATTTGGAGATTCCAGCTACACTTGATACAGATTCTTGCATCAATGCATTGAGGAGATTTATCAGCAGAAGAGGACAAGTTAAACAGTTATGGTCTGATAACGGAACAAACTTTGTTGGTGCTGAGAGAGAACTGAAAGAAGCACTTGTTAATCATTGGCTGATGCTCATTCTATGTCATAGCACGGCTACCACGTGCGTGGCCATCTCACAAACACAAGCTAATGTACACGCCTCAGTAAACACATCCTAATGTAGTGCCAGACTACATTGTGGACTAGCAGACCAGCAGAAAGTTTTCGCATCAACAATCGAAAAAGAATGGTTCTCCATTGCCAGTGGGGTATCTGCACTGGTTAAAATGCGCAACATTGTAAACAGTCAGAAATTTTAGCTAAGAAGATGACGGTATATTTTTTATATAGTTAACTAAGGTTAGAAAAAGCAGTGTGTTTTGTCTGAGGTCTAAGGGAAGCAGCTGGGTCAACACTACTATGGTGGTCCACTGTTTTTATGTTTGTTTGCCCTTTCTGCTGAGTCGTTTCACAAACACTGTTAGCAAGTCAACGCTAGCAGCAATAAGACATTTTACCGTTAGAAGACGGAATAACATAAACTTAAAACTAAAAAAGTATCCATGTTAGAAGTGAAAATGACCAGCTGTATAAATAAGTCTTTCGNGCACAGGCAGTTACACGACTCTCCACTGATTTCTTCTACATAATATTTCAATTATGAATTTACTTAATTTAAAAAAAAAAAATTAAGAGCCGAGTTTTTCAACTCGGACATAACTGTCTTTCTAATAAGAGAACTGTGGAATCAAGCAACTGAGTGAGTAATTCCTTCCTTTGACGTTAAGCTAACATCTCTGTTACCTTTAGTAGCTACCAGGCTCTACAACTCCTAAAAGCTTGCAAAATGAAATGTTAGGACTGGAAATAACATCAGTGTAGTGAAGCTTTGCATGAACTTGTTAGTTCCTCTGTCCATTGTTGTAGCTGATATTTGGTGAAATAATGCACTAATCGACTCACAAATATTCATGTTTACATTGAAACAAAGCGCCACAGGCTTTGTTTGTGAGACTTGCGGCCACGTGGGATTTTCTAGGTCAGTTGTGGGCGGAGCTTGGTAAGGTCCATAGAGCTTTGGAGCGTGACGTCACTGCTCTAGACTAGGGAGGTGAGCGCCATCTTGTATGGCTGGCCATATACCTAACCGACAAAACGACTGTCTCACAGATATTTTGAATTTTTGAATCTAAGTTACTTAAAATTGTTTATCAATGGTTCGAACTTGCTGCGTTATTGGAGGTAATGTCCGATCACACGACCGAAAAAAAGGTGGAAAACGGACTTTCGTTTCACTGTTTTCCTGCCTGTTTACGAGATATTTTCTACCTGTTGCTCGTTGTTATCTCATCTCTCCAGGTCCGTTGATGCCATTTGTAAAAGTAAAACCATAAAGACAACAATCACTGTTCAACTTCACAATCATCCAGAATTTTAATCAAACAATCATGTGCATTCAGAATACATCGACATAATACAGTAGGCAAGAAACGAGACAACAGAATATTTCATTTTAGTATGTGGAAGATATGAAAAACAAATTAGATTAATGTTGGAGGAATTTAGAAAAAAATAAACATTTAATTTAATAAATATATTACAAGGAAATTCATATAGTAAAAGTACTAACATTTTATTGGAAAATAAAATTGATCAATTGAATATGATGATACTTGTTTAAAATAAGACATTTTGAACCACACCCTGTGCCAGTAGATGGCGGTAATGGACACTTTAGGTTTTTTGCCAACCGCCAATAAAAATCAAGAAGAGGAACACAGCGGAGAAGAAGAACCAGCGTGACAGGTCTCGAGTGCCAGACACAGACCAGAGCAGACAGACAAACAGACGCCAGAGGACGGAAGGCTATCATGGACCCGAACACGACAATTCTGCGAGTGAAAAGAAAAAGGGGGACAGACCCCGCAGATGCTTTGTTGCTGGCGTGCAAGCGTATCCGGCCCGAGTCGTCCCAGAGCTCGGGGGAGACGGTACCGGAGCCAGACGAAGCTGAGGTGGAGAACTCTGTGTTCAAACTCGTGGCGACTGTAGCGACCCAGGTGAGAGGCCCTCCGCGGTGGCCACACAGTTAGCCCAGGCTAGACACGCATCTGGTGGTGGGCATGACACGGGCCGCTCCGTGAATGTGGAGTCGCCAATAATGGACAGTACAAACACATAGCTGATGTCGTAGCTGAGTGGCCATTAGTAGGGGTGCCATTATAGCGGACAAGCGGTGAGGTGTTTGGAGACAAAGCCCGCTCTGCTGTTAGCATAGCTTAGTGGCTAACCTATGTGCTATGCTAACTGAGTGAAGTGCTCGTTTTGTTGACGTTGAACATTTAATGCTGCGGGAAGCTAACCTGTGTCTACAAGCATATGAATGCTAAATATATTATCAGAAAGCTTTTTTTTATTAAACCTTTTGACAACAAATACACTTTTATGCAACATAAGTTTACTTCCACTCACTGTGGTTATAAATATTACATGATGTTTTGTTTTTATGTATTCTACTAATTAAAAAGAAAAATGAGCGCGTGCACGAGTTTTTCTTTTTTTCTATAATGATGGAGGGTTAAAACTATACACGCAGGATAATAGATAGAATTGTGATGCACACGTATTTATATGTTACGATACACATCAGTGATTAGCCTACAACTTTTTAGAAGCCTCACATTTCAGTTGAGAACATTTTTTAATAATTTTATGTAATCTGGTTTTCTAAACTTTTTTTTTTGTTTTCTGTAAGCCAAAGTCATCTAAATTACAAACAACAAAGCCTTGAAATATTTCACTGAAAGAAGACCCTGCTCCAAAACAGCCACATGTTTTCTGTTCAGACAAGGCAAAGGCTGAGTTATTTGATGGCTGTGACATGGTGGTGGCAGCATCATGCTGTAGGGTTGTTTCACTGTCAGTGGGACTGCAGCGTTCTTTCAAAGTTGACAAAAGAATAATTGTAAGGACGTTGTAAACATGAATAAAGTTATCCCAAACACGCATCCAGATGAATTATGTAGGGGATAAAGCTGACTAATGTGCAGCTAAGTTTTCTCCTCAGAGAAGCCCTGTCAGCCTTGTTAAAAAAAAAAAAAAGTTTCAACTATAATTAAAAACAAGCAACTGAAACAAATACTGCAAACTCTACAGAGGTTTGGTGAAACATCTGACCTGAATTCAGCTAAAAGCTTAAAAGCTACTGGTTAGAGGGTTTTTCATATGTTGGAGCCTGTATGTATAATTGTGACCCTGTGGTCAGGGAAGAACATTGTTTTCTCTTCGAAATGTGATCCAGTAAGTTTCTATGACCATTTCCAGGTCAAAACATGAGTCAGCAAATCTTCATCAGCCCAAAATTTGATGGTTTTGCTTAGAGACGCACTGATCAGATATTGATCTGACCCAGTCCTGATATTGAAGAAAAGAATAGATCGGGCATCGGTAACGATGTCCCACGTCCATAAAGGTAAATCTATTCAGTCTAATTCTACATGTTGTGCTCTGAACAACATCGTGCGTTATTTATTTTACATGATATTTAAATTTCCTAATTACACTTTCTGAACCATTTGAAAGAAGGTTTGTTTCAGTTGTTTTACATATTTGACCAAGGTAGTCAGTCTATTGTTTTTGTCAGTTTTATTATTATTTATTTTCCATTGGCTGTTCTACTACTAATTTCACAGACTGAACAAATGAAAGTTGTTTTTCCGTGTTTGACCAAGCTTGTGAAGCTATTGGTGTATTTCAGTGTGCTGTACTGGTGCAGAGTTCTAAAATAAATTTGTAATTAAGTATAAAGAAAAAGAAGAAACATTTTAAATGAGTCCAGCTGGTTTTTTGAATCAGATCGGTATCAGAAATAAAAAGTGAATCGGTGCAGGCCTAGTTTTGTTCATGTGAACTCACCAGTCATTGCAGCTGTTCACATGTCAGTATTGTTTCCTCCCAAAAACACTAAAAGTACCTTTTTGTTGTTTTACTTTCTTGATGTATTGAAGAAGTCAATAAGTGGTTATAGTCTCATTTAGTATGAAGAACACGAAGGACCATGTCTGGGTCTTTTTATTTATTTATATATATATATATATATATATATATATATATATATATATATTATTGGCACGCCTTATTTTATACTATGGTAACAACACACACCCTCTTCTCGTCAGGATGCTCCGGTCCAGACCCAGGTCCGGCAGGCCCTGGCCCGGCCCCGCGCGGCCCACGCCCTGCGCCCGTCCGCCTCCAGCTCCCAGCGGATAATGGGCGACCTGCGCAGCTCCAAGTGGAGCACCCGCAGGGAGGAACGCTACAGAATCCTGTCCAGCCACCGCACGGGGCTGCTGCGGCCCGCCGAGCAGGAGACCCCCCAGGCTGAAGCCTCAGAGGCCGGAGAGGACAGCAGGACGGACAAACGGTGTGGTCTGGGGGAAATCCAGGTGGTGGATCTGGTCCAGGAGGACGAGGAGGATCCAGACAAACCACTGAGGAAGGTGAGGAGGAGTTTAAGTTTAAATACGTAAACTACATTACAAGAGATGAGGCCTGAACAGTCATCATGAAGATATGTTGAATTAAACCACAATACTCCAGATAATCAGCATCTTTTTATTCAATGGGTATATATGAGTTTTATATAGCTTATGGTTATGTTTATATTTGCTAGTATTTAACACTTTAAACCAATTTCTACTTGTGTCAGTAGAATATATCTTGTATTCTATTCTATGATTAGAGAAGTAGCATTCATACTAGGCGTGGATGACATGGACATGAAGTTTTATCACAATATGTTGTGGTATTAATGTGATGAGAATTATTTATTCCATTTTTATGTAACTTTATGGCAGCAGTCATCTCCACAAACAAAAACTTTCCACTTGAAACAGAAAACACTAGTTACATGAAGAAGTTTGATTTGAATCACTAAACTAAATGCATTTAATCACATTTTCAAATGGATTAATATTTATTGATACTCTCGCTGAACAAACGGTGGAAAAACAGTAAAATTAACAAACCAGACAATATGGATCGTTTTTTAATGTTATTTGGAATTTATCATGACAATAAAAGTTTTTGTGAGAAATTTGTCACAAACAATAAGATCAATGACAACAGTAATCAACCTGCTGGACTAGAATGCTTTATTGAATCCTTTATGTGTGACCAGGACTAAAATAAGTAAGCTTAGAGGTGAACACCAATGATTAATTTGCATGAACTGCATCATCGTCTCTGCTGCTGCTGCTGACTCTCCATCTGTCTGTCGGTCTGTCCAGACGCTGCCTTCAGACCCGGAGGTGATTCTGTGCAACAACACCAAGCTGCTGCGGGAGCGGCTGGCCGTCTCCGGGGAGAAGCTTGGGGCGGAGCACCGGGAGCACGACGACGACTACGTTTACGACCTTTACTACCAGGAAACGGTCACACCAGGCTGGATCCAGGACATCCTGTCTGTCAGGGCCTATCCTGACGACGGAGAACTGGTGTGTGTGGATGGATGGACGGACAGATGAATGAGTGCTGAAATCTGAGTGAGTGACTGAAGAAATGGGCTCAATTACTGCAAAGGGGCTTACCTTGCTGCTGCCTTTATTACTGAGTAACTAGTATTAGATTACCCAGTATTGTTTTAGATTTGTAGGATATTAATTTTTCATTTTAACAATAGAACTCCTTTAAGTGTTATTTATTCACAAACTTTAGTCCAAATGTGAACATTTTAGATTTGAGCCTGCAGCTTTGAGCTTCAGCATGCTGCCACATAAACGCTGCTCCTCCTCCTCAGGTTCCAGATCTGGTGGTCCATGAAGAGGAGGTCTATGATGATGAAGATGACGAGAATGAAGAAAGTAACTGGAGGAATGACTACCCCGATGAGGACAGTGGTTCAGACAGCGACAGAGAGCAGCGCTATGGAGGTAGGCCTCTCAGTGCTGAGGTGATGGGAACCTCAGCTCTGCTCCTGTGTGCTGACAGCTTTTACTTTTTGTTTCTAATGAAAATTTGTTTACATGAACATAAACCTGATGGTGTTTATGGTGACATTAAACCAGAGATGGAGGATCTGTTAATGTAGCTGTGGATTAAACCTTTCTGTCTGTGCTGTGGGATGAAGCTTAACTCTTTAAAGCTGCAGGATATTAAGCAATTCTAAAAAGGTGATATTGTTAAATATTGTAAAATAAATCCACTCTTTTATAATTCAATTTTTTCATCTGTCGTTCCAACTCTGACATTATCATCATAGTCAGTTTTGGATTTTATGGCTAATAGATATTGTGCTCCAAACAGTCCTTTGCTCTTTTACTTCTGCACATTACAGTTTGTATAAAGTTACAATATGCAGTTGTGTATAAAAGAACCGCCCTGTTTTTTAGGTTTCTTGTATATTCGCTGACAAGTATGTCAAACTTGAATGGAGTCATTGCCAAGAAGCGTGACAGAATGAGGCAACGGGATCCTGGAGTTGAACCCACAGCTGCTCCAGGACGTGTTGCATTTAAATGTTTCAGATCATTGAAGAAATGTTGCTTCTCGAGTAAATATAAAACACTCTTAAAAAATGTTTACGGGAAAAATATCTGACCAACAGACTTGGCTGTCAGGTGGACTGTTATTGGCACATTTACTTAAATGAATAATTTCCTCTGATTCATCACATTTTTGAACACCTGAGCTCACATTCACCAGTCACAGCCAGAGATGACTACTTATAGAATAAAAAAATCAATTAGTAACTTAAATATAATATATAAAGAGCTTATCTCAAATTTGCAAAAGAAGAAAAGATCCTCAAAACTTCTGTGATTGACTAAAGTGGAACTTTTAATCTCATTACAACTGACCTAAAACTGTCAGAGCAATTCAGGGAACAATGACACTGAGTCAATGAATGTCTTTGAATCAATCTAGAATAGTTTTGATTGTGTTCATCCATCTCGTTTTTTGTTTTTCTGTATCCAGACTACTGGGAGGAGGAGCATTCCTACTGCAGGAGGAACTGGCAGCGCTACCAGAAAGACGTGTTGCAGGAGCTGGGCTGCAGCGGCGAAGACGACGACGAAGACAAATATGATTCTGACTGACTGCTGCACCGCAACTTTCCAGCTTCCTTTTCCACAAGATGCCTCACTCTACGAGCTTCTGTGTAGCAGAGAGTACAGAATAAAATTTAAAAAAAGAAAAACAATCCTAACTGTTCAGATCTCCCAACGTTGGTGTGGTGTGCCAAAGTACTGCAGCGTTAGTCCCAATTCCAGAAAGCTTCCTGCAGGTCGGTCGTCTCTTTGCTGCACACAGGCTCAGGGAGGGAAGGCGTTTCCAGAAGGAACCAGAGCGTCTGTCTTTATTTTAAGCTGTACTAGAGTGAATCTGTATGTGGGTGTTTGTTCCATGTGAATCGTTGCACATTAGTGTGGTATGCCTCGTACGCTTCGTGCCGTTCAATACTTCTGTTAGCAAGTCGTCTCCAGGTGTGTGTGTGTGTGTGTGGTTGCAGTTTTTAGGGTGTTTGCATTCTGTGCATGGTAGCGCGTACATAAACTAGTTTTTTTCTTTTTTTTGTTTGTTTTCTGCATAATGTGAAAGGCTGGTGCGTAACTTTCTGTTGTGGATGTGTGAGTTTGTGGTTTGGAGAAAAAAAAAAAACAGTTTGGCGTTTGGAGCGTTTCTGGAATGCTTGTTGAAATTAAAAGTTTCTGTAAATATGTAGATGTGTAAACAAAGAAAGCTTTGAAAATAAACATGAGTCTGTTCTGTTTCTCTGCATGAAGAACAAACAGCTTTGGTAGAAGATTTTTGAAACAGTTTTATTTCAGAATAAAGTGCAAATACTACATAATTAAAGGCAGGAATAGTGAAACCAGCCGTTCAATATAAAAGGAAGAGGCTTCTCTCAATGTGAAGCAACAACATGCTAAACATTACTAAAGTACCTGAATGATTTTACCTTTTGGACAATTTTCCCTAATTTCATTCCCACTATGCCTTACTATAGTAGAAATTGCCTTGACATTTTTTGTCACATATCAGTTTATAACCACAAACATTTAATTTGAATTTGGGGAGAAATAATGGCTAACTTAACTGTAATCAAATAGTTTGTGAAAGGTGAACATTTTTGCAAGGCTCTTAACAGTTTTCAGCAGTACTTTACATTTAATATATATTTTTTAGCTTTATATCATGTCAGTTCCTCATTAAAAACATAACCAGAGAAGTGTTTTATGTTTTTTGGTGTGCTATAAAATGGCACTATGCTTCTAGAAAATGCATAATGTATGTTCAGCCAACAGGGTGACTAGTAAGTCATAATGGGTCATTATGCTGTATTTTTCTCCCTACATAAATCTGCACATGGCAGCATTTTCAGTGTGTGGCGGCAGCAGCATGGTGAACAGTACAAAAGATGAGAGCTGCTTGTTTCCCAGCAGAGTTCCCTGTGTGCAGAGACAGGCTACTGGGTTTTGTCCGTCTCTGTCAGTACACAGAAGCAGGTGTACTGGGTGAAGAAAGTCAGAGAACCTGCAGAAAGACATGTTAGCATATCGGACATGTTGAGATATTCTAATATCTTACAGTGCTATACTATAATTGCATGTTTTATCCTTCTATTTTACAAATCAGTCATGATCAACAAAATTAGTTTATTGTTTGTTTTTTTTAACAAAAAAAAGTGTTTCCATTAAATAAGAAACATTTAAAATAAGTGAATGTTAGTTCATGTGATATGTCATTAAAAAATATACTGCGCCAATCACTTCCTGTCGTCTTCTCTGTCTCTGGTGGCAACCAAAGACTGGTTCTTGATCACGGCTCACATGACGGAAAAAAATGTTTCCATTGCAGTTTTACCAAATACACTAATTTTGATACAGCTGGAAAACCATCTCGTCCTTGCACCTTTTTTTTGTTTTTTTTTTTCTACAAAATTAGCGTGCTTCCATTTAGTGCATTTATTTTCATAATTCCAATTTGCACAATTTTAAGGTCAATGGAAAACGCAGCTAATCGATGTCACTCAGGTGACATCGATTCCACTCATGGTGAGACCACTAGCACCATTCGGCTGGACTGCTGTTGAATTAGGTTCCGAGTATCTACATAATCATTTATTTTACATTACTCTTTTTTACTACGTAACTTTTTTTTTAATAGAAATCAATTTTACTTAACAAAATAAAAACTCTATTATTTTTTTGTCAAAAAAGTCAAATATTGTTGACTTTTCAACAATATTCATTACATATGAATGAATTGTAGAACATCCCAGGATGTGTGGCGTACTCACGCAGCAGCTTGATGATAATCGGAGGTCTTTTGGACTCCGGCAGATAGACGCCCAGGAAGTAGACGGGAATCCCAGACAGGGCGATTGAGATCCCGATCAGGGAGTTCAGGGTGTCGCTGTACAGAGGAACTGCCACCAGGAAGACAGCACACAGGCAGAACACCACGGGGTAAAACAGTGTGAGCTACAGAAGGGCAAAACAGGAGAGAGGGGGGCTAGAGTAAGAAAACATGTCATAAAGCACTCGGCGTTAATCACATAACTGCTTTTAAAGTAGACTGAAAAATTCTGTTTATGTTGTTTTTATATAGATTAGTTCAACCAGGTTGTGCTTTAATCACATCTTCTCTCTTCTAATCAATCAATCAATCAATTTAGATAAATGACCCAATAATGTTACTTTGAGAGGTCTGGGTCTGTCAGGCTGCTTCCAGCGAAGGTAGATCTGCCCGGCGACAGACAGACCCATGAAGAACCAGTAGCTGAAGCTGTAGTAGTTGATGAGCTGGAAGACATCTTCCACTGTGAGGTAGATCAGTGACATGATACACTGGGCGGACGGGAAGAAACAGGAAATGATTCAGTTGGAGATATTTAATCACAATCTACAGTCAGAAATGGTCCTTAAAATTCCTTATTTATTTCCAACAGTGTACAACAATGGTTGTGAGGCGTTTCATACCAAATACCTCATCAGTAAATGCAAAAATGTCCGTCTACCGCCATACTAAACGCCATTTGGAAGCAATAATAGCAAAAGAAACATTCACAGTTTGCTTGTTTTGTTGTTTTTTTCTAAGACAAAAAACTATTTTCATCCATTTCCATAGTACATGGAGAATATTTTTGTTTTATTTGATTTGGAAAGTGCTCTAAGATGGCATTTTCAACTTCAGCAACATGGTTCAAACATGTGCAGTGATATATTTCTGCCACTAGGTGCCACCAAATCCTCCACAGCCCCCACCCTTTGTTTTTACCATTCAGATTAATTTAAAGTTGATTTCTTCTCTTACATTGAAAATCAGCGCAGGGATTGGAGTGAATCTTTGAATATGGATCATGGACAGAGCATCTGGAAGGTGACCCTCCCGGGACCCTACAAAGAACAACCTGGACACAACAAACATGAATAGTTTTAATGTCAACATCTCTATAATGGTGTTTGTTTTTACTTGACGAGTGGATAAATGCGCAGTACCTTGAAGCAGCTATAATGGAAGCATTTAGGCCCCCATAACAGGACAGCGCTACAGCAATGGGGATGATCCAGTTCATGACTCCCAGCGTGTGATCTGCAAACGTCTGTGGAGAACACATAGAGGTAACATTATGGAAATATTCTCATTTCCATCAATATATCCTGATCAGACGCAGACTGTTAGCTCACCACCGCCACAGCATCGCTGCCCAGTATGGCACTGACATCCAGAACGGCGTAGTAGGCCACGTTGGTGAGAATGTAGATGATGGTGACAATGGGCATGGAGATGGCAATGGACAGCGGTAGGTTCCTATAACAGCAGCACATCTGATCATTTACAAGTGTTCAGACTTTATTCTTTCTGAATGGGTGACAAAGAATTGAAAAAAAAAAAGAAAAATCACCTCTCTGGGTTTTTGATCTCTTCTGTTACAAAGTTGAGTGTGTCCCAGCCGGAATATGAGAAGAGAGCCGAGTACAAGGCCAGAGCAATATCACCGGGGTCTGTGGACGAGCCCTGGAAGGATGACTTGAAGTTGTCTGTGTAGCCTGAAAAATGAAGGAAGCTGTTTTCAACTCTATCCAAATAAGTAATTGTCATCACATTGTGGACATAAGGCAGGTCACGACTCCTATTGGTAACCTGATTAAGGTTTGCAGTAAGAATGAATGCCAAGTCATTGTCTTCCAAAAGCTGGCAGACTAAGTCTGACTGTAAATTTACAAAACACATGCAAATTGCATTTTAGACTTTAGTGAGGCATGTTAAATGTCAAAGTTGGGGAGTGTGCGAGTGCAGGAGAAAAAGAAAGCAAACTGGCTTGGCTCGCTTGGAAAGATTGCCAAGATAAAACCTTCTTTTCCATGAAGAGAACAAACTCTCCTGTATTTGTTTACACTCTGAGTTGAGAGTTGTGCTCAGATTTGCATGGTTTTTCTAGTTTGCGTAAATATTGTCTCAATTTATACCTATTACAGCTTTTTCACTACAGTTAGCCAAAAACTATCCACTTAAATTAGAATCAACTTGACCAAAAATATATAATTCATTAAATAAGTGACAATAAATTAGTGTTTGGATTTAGGTGTTCACAGATCCATCCGGGGCTATGGTTACCACTTGTATTAATTAGTAACATATGCTTTTCAATGACATTGGTATTGTTCCATGAATTAATCCATTATCCTACATGCTTAGAGTGCTGTTACCTCTCTTCAGCAGTCAACAGGCGATGGGATAAGCATGTATGATAATGAATGGATGGAATTATAAACTTAGAATTACCAAGTTGTTTAAATTATACTCTTATATCATAGAACTGCCCTGCTTAGGGTGGCAGCATGTTGGACTAACTCTGTTATGTTGCTGTTTTTCTCGGCTTTTGTTCATAAGTTTTTGGGTTGAAGCATTGTTTTAGTTTTGCCTGGTCTCTCTGTCCAGCTTTCTAACCCTTACAGACAGACAAGAGAAGAAAAAGCAAACGACACTGATTAGCAATGGTGTCATCCATGATAGGTATTAGGTCTGCTGTCCGGACATTGAGGTGTTAGTATGTTATGACAGTCATGCCATTACTCTACTCACCCTGGCACAGCCTGACAATACCAGTAATGATAATGACGATGAGCGCCGCCACCTTTGCATAGGTAAAGATGTCCTGTACACGGGTGCCCCACTTTACATAAGCAGAGTTTATGAATGTCAGTAAACCTGAGGACAGAGGAAAACTTCACACATAACCCAACAAGAACATGAGCAAACAACAGAGGGACATTGCACCATTTAAAGGTACTTACATATGCATGCAGCAGCGACGAGGCGGGATGCTGTGTATGGGGGCTCACAAGTTGGGAACAGTGGTTGTACAAGGTAGTTTGCAAACGTAATGGCTATGACGGCCTGGCTGGTGGGTTCAATGATCAACAGTGACGTCCACAGACGAATGAATGCAATGAAGCCACCAAATGACTCCAGGATGTATGCATACGAAGCCCCTGATTTGGTGATTGTGGTGCCCAGCTCAGCATAGCAGAGGGCCCCGACAACCGAGAACAGGCCCCCAATGGCCCAGATGACTAGAGACAGCCCGTAGGAGGTGCTGTAGATGAGCACACCCTTGGGGGAAACGAAGATGCCAGAGCCGATCATGTTTCCCACGATCAAACTGACCCCATTGAGAAGCGAGATCTCCTTCTTGAGCTTCATGTGTTCTTTGGAATGATCCTGATGAGAGGAAGACTGACTGGCACTGCCATCCGACTTGTCGGATCCTTCACTGCCGGCCATGATGGTGGTCTTGGAGCTGAACCAGTGCTGCGCCTGGATGATCCTGCCCCCTTGTTCCTAATTGACAACCTTGGGCACGACCTGTCCAACAGACTGAAATACAGTCTTGGTTATTAAAACGAAGCTGAAATGTTCAGTAGCAGCTTAGAAAGCAACAAAAGGCCTCCTGTATCATCTACACACCTTAAAGGGGCAGCAGTGTTTAAAAAGAAATGGTGTGTTGTGCGTACAGTCGAACTTTAACTTTCATCTTTGCTAAAACATTAGAAGACAGTGTAGTTTTAGGTGCTTTTATAAGGCTCACCTGTCATTCATCAAATCTGTGTCATATAGACATGACAAATGCACCAGGTAGATAAAGGTGTGACCTTTGTAGACGTTAGCAAGACAAGACATGGCATGCCCCTCATGTTCTAAGTTTTGAACTGAAATCATGTCTCCACCCTCCCCTCAGGAGATTTCCGTATAAATCTGGTGAGGGGAGGGACAGTACCAAAAATAACTCCTGGATACAAACAGGAAGCTGATTGCATTGTTTATTGCTCATTCTTGAGGAAAAAAAGTCAACTCTAGGGAGAAGGCTTCAATGGCCCAATGTTTTGCTTCAGTGCTGCGTCCTGTTCAAATAATCAAATGAAGAACCACTTTATTTGAAAATCTGTCTGTTCCTTAAGCTTTTACAGTGTGGTAAATGTTTGTATATCTATATATATATATGTGTGTGTGTGTGTGTGTGTGTGTGTGTGTGTGTGTGTGTGTGTGTGTGTGTGTGTGTGTGTGTGTGTGTGTGTGTGAACAGTGAACAGCAGACCCATATACAGGATACAAATATCTATGTTTTTGTAACATAGCTCCAGCTCTACACTGGTTGGAGAGAATCAGTGGATATAAATTTTCCAACGTTGGCCACAGATTCTCAGTTGGACTTAAGTTTGGACTTTGACTATACCTTTTAGTATATGTATTGGTGATCATGGTCTTAATGTTCTTTATAGCTCAACATGTCAAGAAAAATTGTTCACCGACAAGTTAATCCAGGGGTCGGCAACCCGCGGCTCTGGAGCCACTAGGGCGGCTCTTCAGCGCCGCCCTAGTGGCTCCCTGGAGCTTTTTCAAAAATGTTTGAAAATTGAAAAAGATGGGAGTGAGAAATATATTTTTGTTTCTGTAGGAGGACAAACATGACACAAAGATTCTTAACGTTTTCCAATGCTATAAAACCATTATGCACGTTCTGTTTTGTTGTTTTTTTCGATCACACAGGATCATTTATAAAGAGCCATCGTTGTTATGCAAACTGCATTGTGGAGCAGATTTTCCAAAAGTAAAATATCTTTCCCTGTCAAATCTTCATAATAAAAATGACATCAAAAATCTGATTTCTTTATTGCATTTCTTTAATTTTATCAATGCAACGAAACATAACACATTAATATTGTAACGGATGGTAAACTTAAAGCGCCATCATACAAGAGTCACGTGGTGCGTCATTCCGTCCAGGACGCACAGCAGGGAAAATAAACATTTAATCATGAATACTAATGAATGTATGCACTTAGTCGTTTTGATAATAGGATAATATAAACACTTAAAGCCTGTTTTGCCTTCATTATAAGCCTTATATAAGACTTTTCATTTTTTGTATCTCCAGACAGATTTTTTTTTGTTGTTTTGGTCCAGCATGGCTCTTTGAACATTTTGAGTTGCGACCCCTGTGTTAATCTTATCAGCAGTGGTTGTCTGACCAGCAGTCCATGGCACATGATGGAACAATGAGAGATAAACAGACTTCCAACTATTACAGAGCTGGGACTACATCCATCTCAGCATAAAAGAGAAAATTATTTTCACACAGCAACTTTTTCCTCCTTAAAACATAAATAATGATGGAGGATAAAGTCTTAAAATTCAACCTTTTTCGTCCCGAACTCACTATTTTTCATACTTATTTAGATTTGGAAAAACAATTAAATCGGATTTCATGTATATTTCACTTTTCAGGATGTGGACCTCATGGCTCAGTGCTGTTTGTTTTTCAACTCAGTGACTATGGAGTGTCTGAGGAGCCATGACTCAGGTAAGCATGACAAAACGTGGCCTGAGGAAAAATTCATCTTCACCCATTTCTGTATTTGTCTGCCTTTCTTCGAAGGAAATCTCAAAACTACTTCAAATAATGTACACACACATATAAAAGCAGGAACTCGTAGTTTACATTTCACTGACATTCAGTCCAGGATAAGGAAGTAGATCCAAACAAAGTTAGGACATAACACACTACTAATAATGAAGATAAAAAATGATTTCAATAAGTAAAAAGTAGAGTTATATAATTTCAACCATAGCATTGTTGGGTCTGTCTATTTAAATAAAGGCTCAAATTTCTCCCAACATCTGAGACGCTTGAAGACAAACATGAAAGGAGCCGCAGCGCCCGGTGTTTTCTGCCTGCATTAAGCTAGCAGGCGTCACGTTTCCGTTCCGCTCATGAATTTCAAAATAAAACCAAACAGCGTGTAATTTTAGAGCGTTCAATTTTTCTATCTCCTATCTATTTAATTATTCAAACGGAACTTGTTCTTTTATTTCAAACGTTTTTCATATTTAGTTTAAACCTCGTCCCCAACCATTTCCAAAAGCCTACAATATAAGACAGTGTCGAGCGATACTCGTGTAATCTTTTTCCTGAACTCACTTCCTGTCTCGGCTTTGCTTCGCTCGCTTGTCGCAGACCTCTGTCTCTCTTTTGTCCCGTTTCTCAAGCTACCAAAATGAAAACAGTGGTTCGAACATCAACCAGAGAAACCCTGGATGTAACTATCCGGTCTTACCTCAGCTGATTGTTTTCTTCTTCCAATTATTATTTCCTCCGTTGGTGTTTATGACCGGCAGCCCCGCGCCGCGCCGCGCCGTTCACAGCTGATCCATCTGCAGGCAGTAAACAGCAGCCTGCTGCTGCTGCTGCTGCTGCTGCTGCTAGGGGAGCATCATGTGACGAGGCATAAGCATCCTGTAACACAACATGTACTATCTGTACAATACATCTTACAGGACACATGGTGATGCTTAAATAAATTATGATAATATACATATTTGAGGAAAATCTAATATCCTGGTATATTTTTGCTATATCACGATATATGTCACGGTATTCTTAAATGAGCTCCAATGTTATTTTAAACTAGACTCCTTGCAGCATAATGTCACCCACGCAGGTTCCCGCCCCCATTTCCCTGCTAGACTTAAATGTAAACTCATATAAACAAGGATGCGGTGAACTGTCTACACGCTCAGTGAATTTGACGGCGAAAGTTTATTATTTGAAAGACAATTTATACTCGATAGTTGCGATGTAGCCACTTTAACTGTTGTACATAGAAAATATCGCGATACATCGAGTATACTCGGTACATCGCCCAGCCCTAAATATACAACAAATCCAGATTCTGACACATTTATTCACAACAAGAGAACACCACTCTGATGACAGATAAAAAAGAATAAACTAGGGGCTTCAAATATTTCTTTTGCAAATAAAACAAATCTGAAAATTGTGTTGCCCATTAAAATTAATTTCCCTTTACTCTGATACCCCAAAATAAAATCCAATAAGACAAGCTGCCTTGGAGCATAGAGGTGAGGCGCAAGAGTAGATTTGAAAGTTTCTGCTTTGCTGTCCGTAAAAATTTTTTTTGTAACAGTAGCTGTTTTGTCAAGTGGGTCAACGGAGATTGTACTTTCAAAGAAATAATCAGACAATAATAATCAGTTACAGAAACCTTGGAAATATTTACATCCTTTCTGATAACCAGGTCCAGAGTGTGTCCTTGATTATATGTTATGCTTATTTGATATGTTGAGTCAGACCAAAGTTTTCAAGCACATCACACAGCATGGGTGTTGAAAGCTCGCATAACTATCAAACAGTCATAATCAATGCATATGACAAATAAAAGCTCCCTGAAGTGTGTCATCATCACCGTGTTGAATCAACAGCTCAGAACAGAAACACAGGAAGGTTCTGGATGAGTTCGTCAACTGTTACACAGGAGGGGAATAAAAAGTAGTTTTCACTGGGTCACACAAAAGTAAAACACGAAAATAAAGACAAATACAAAGACATAAAATAAAAGTTAGGCAATACTCGATACTTGAATAATCTTCATTTTTTTAAAATGACCAGTTAATTATTCAAATAAAAGAATGGTTGTTTTATTTTAAGTTTTCCTATTTGTCTATTTTTTATTATTATTCTTTTAGATTTATTTACAAAATGACATATTTTTTTTCCCATCACTCATATGATGGTGATGGAAAAAACCCCGGATGCCCCTCCAACCCAGTGTAGGTGATGGGAGATGAACTCTGGCTAAAACAACATCCCTGTTGGACAATGTCTTCTGCCTCATGCTCTCTGTAGTTGAACTGGAGAGCTCCATCAGTCACAGCCTGCTGCATCCCAAGAGCACAAAATGGCTTTAAAGGAGATCCTTCCTCCCAGCAGAGGTTAGACTTCATAACCATCACTGCTCCCAGCAAACTGTAAGGTTTTGCTTGAAGTTTTTATGCTTCTTGTAAATTGTCTATTATTTTTATGCACACACACAATTCTGGAATCATTGACTCATTCCATATTGTCTTATTCACCATTGTTCAGAATTATATCAAATGAAACCATAAAACAGCAGTTTTATTTGAACAACAGCAGAGGCTTTTTTTTTTTTTTTTTAATAAAAAACTTTAGTTAGTTGTAATGTACAGTTACTCCCACTAGATGTCACCAAAGATCCCAGATGTACCATTCAGCCTAATTATGGTGACATTCTGTGTCTTGCAAAGAGGTTAAGACTTCTCCACATTTTACTATATTCACAACACAAACAATTTGGCGCATATTTATGAAGGGAAAAATGATTCATATTCCTCAGTTTGGACTTTGAAGCATCACCTTCAGCTGTATCTTTTGGACTAGGTCTGTACAAGCATTGTACATTGAAAATGTCTTCCATTTTTCTTTTCTTTTCTTTGAAAGAACATCTGTGAGAAGCTATTTTCAAGTCCCAGATTCTCAGTCGTGTTTGGACTATACCAACCCATCCTGCTGTAGAACCGGCTGAATGTTCAGCGTCCATGTCCTGCTAGATGAGCTGAGCCCCAGATTGAAGTCCTGTGGAACATTTTCCTCAGATTTAACAAAATAAGTTAAATCTGCTAAGCAGCAGCTTTGTTCTCGATGCGTTGAGCCACCTATTAGTTTGTACATTTTATGGCGCAGACCATATCGAATTTTACATTGGAGTTTTTGACCAGAGCCTTGTTTTAGTGAAGTCCATTTACAAATTCAAAGCAGCTGGTTACAGAGCATTTTATTTGGGGGTATCAGAATAAAGCGTTGTATCCATAGGATCCCCACTTTTTAGATTACTTTTCAGATAATCCAGAAAAACAAGCTTCTCATTACGTACCACTGAGTTGGTTTCTCACCTAAAACCCAAATAGATGCAACAGTATTTCCACTCATACTCTTAACACCTTCAGAGCTTTATTAATGTCTTCATGTAGACAGGAAATATGTAAATAATAGTATGCCTGGGTTTAATAGATTATGTCAAACAAAACAAAGCCTTCCAGAATAAAGTCCAAAAGAAGTTCAATAAAGTGAAATATGACTGAAATATATATATTTTTTGTTTTACAGAATATCCTTCATTCTGCCCTCTGGTTTTCACATAGATGATAAAAACAGTCAGCTACTTCTGGGTCTGAAGTGTTTATTTATTTTTAAAAAAGCACAAATAAATGGGCAAGGAGGAAAATATGAGACAAACACCAAAACAACAAGTTCTTCATTATATTAATAGAACATGTTTTATTAATATTCCTTACATACATATACAAAAGGCCAGACATACATAAGGATTTGACTGAAAAATATTCTTTCAAAATAAAAAAGTGCAAACATCACATCATCTAAAAACGTGTGTGTTCTTCTGGGAAGGAACAGAATTTATTCACCAAAATTCTAAATGTGGGGATTAAATTATATCTGCAGCAGTAAATTGTTTTATTTTAACTTAAAGCACATTTCAAACTTTTTTATTCTTCCTGAATACACCAAAACATATCACATTTTCTGTATAAAACATTTTATTTTTCATTACTAATGCCCACTGGATGTACATCAAACTAACTGAGGCTAAGCAACACAACAGCAGTCTAAAGTGCTATTTCACTATTCAACTATCAATTACAAAAGCACAGAACAAAATGAGCAAACATCTGAAATATAAAAGCTTATCTTCAATAATAACATCTAATCAGAGAACAGTAGCATACAGATACTAAGCTTCACGTTTCTGTGTGTTGTTATAAAGTTTAACGACGTTTCTAAATGCTTCTGAATCTGAACTAAAGCAGTTTAATCTTCAACTAGAACCAGCCTAGGGATTCTGCAGCTCAGGCTCTGGGCCTGAGTTTGGACTTCCTGAGGAACTGGGAGGCGGGTTCTTTCTTACGAGCAACTCAACTACTTCTACTGGTTTAGTTCACAACTGAAGTAATGCGTTAGAACCTCAAATGTTCTTCTTTCATGTTTTCATCAGACGGAACATTCGTTGCACAAGCTCGATTTCCCGTTTATTCACAAATGTCCGTGTGTAAAAAATATCGCCTGTGTCTCAAATGAGGAAGTCAGATTATATATTCAATGTGAATATAATGAAGAAAAGAAAATACAAAAATTTGCTAATATTGTGTTTTCAGTTCTTTAATCCCAAACAGAACCAAAATACTGAAGGGAACAAAGAAGAATTATTTTGTAGCTTCACAGCAACGGACCCTGCAGTGATGACTAAAAAGTAAACGCCATCATTTCCTTATTACAAATAGGAAACAACATATCTGTTAAATATTGCTTCTCTTTCCTAAAAGTTAATAAGATAACTTCCCATCAGTGCTTTCTTTAAAACGTCTGACCAAAGTCATTCCAGCCAGATGTGGTTTAACTAGACGTCACATCTGCATTCACATCTACAGTAACCTTGCCATGCATTTCTATGGAAACCCAGATCCAGATGTTACTTTTTAACCTTGTGGCTAGAGGAAGCAACGATTCTTTTTCACTTTTCCTCGGCTTTTCTCAGCCGAGGCAGATTTTAGCTGATTCACAATATAATTATCGAATTGTACATATTTATACAACCTTCCAGTCAGAAACAATCCTCGACTATTTATATTCTGATCAGACGCGATGTCACACTGTGTGGGTGGGTGAGTGGACACTAAAAACAGAACGCCGCTACTTTAAAACAATCACTGACTTATTGTGGAGGGGATATTTGAACCAGTCTTATATTAGCATGTAGCATCGCTAGCAGTCTCCTTGTGAAGTCCCCTGAGATTTTATCCACACCAGAGTGCGATCAACATGCTTGTGGTAGCCGTTATGCTAACGTTAGCATTGCAGATAAAATGAGCATTTTAGCTACTTTTTTTATATAATAGACTTTGTTATGGTGCGTTCACTGACTGCAAAAATACGTTAGGACTCAGCTGTCGGAGTCCATCAAGCTGAAAACGGTCAGATTCTGGCAGTACCTTTGTTCATGAAACATCTGATTGTTTTCACAGACCAGTTATATGTCAGAAGTTAGATGATGTCACTTCCAGCTGACTGGTGTCAGCATGTGAAGCTGCTAATTATGTTGATGTGTTGTGAAAAGCTCCAGGATCTAAATGTAATGGGACCTGAAGGAAGAAGGTCCATTAGAAAACAATCTGCTGTCAGAACCGAACCCACACGGGACACAATCAGTTGTTCTTTGCTGCAAAAAAGTGATATAACTGATAGATTATTACAAGGTCCATTAAATAAAAATATGTTGAAGAATAGCTGATATAGAAAAGCTTAAATAATAGATTTTGGTCTCTGAGAAGCCCTTCAAATCAAACAGGATATCAGTAGCATGTTAGGAGTATCATACCATTTCATCATCATCATCACAACCTTTACTCTAAGTCAGTGGTTCTACCACTTAGCTCTGCCTCAAAGTGATTGCTTCAATCTTATTGGTTCAGCCAGAGCTCGTTCTGTCATTGTTTCCTGTAAGAACATCACAACGTAACAAACTCAAAGAAAACCTGAGCTCACAACTCTGCCTCTGGACTGATTTTTGTCATGTACAATGACAAGAATCAATGTACAATGTCTCACTTGAACTCGGAGCGGCTAGCTCTTCTCGGTCGTCTGCAGCATGTGTTGCTTGACGGACCCGGAGCTGGTGCTGCCTAGAACCGACCTCCTGGCCTGTTTCCGGACCCAGTTCATCATGCAGAACCTCAGCATCAGGAAGAAACCTGGAAACAGAAACAGGATTCAGTCACTAGGTCACAGATTTGGTTCAAAATGAATTATGAATAGGTAATGGAAATAGAATATGGAGAAAGAACTGACCCAAAGCAATCCAAAGGATAATATGGACAAGAAATATAAATGTTGACTGCATGCTAAATACTCACTACTGTTCTTTATTTATTTGTTTGACTTTTGGATTGCTTGTTGTGTTCAATAGATTCACAAATTCACTTTAAGGAAATATAGTGCTAATTATTCTCATGAAAAGGAATGTTGCTGACAGAAAGGGAACTGAAAATAACTTTTAGATCTGGATGAAAACCTTGTGTGGTCCATGTGAGAGGAAGCAGTTTTTAGTGACCTTGATTAGAGCCGAACACTCCATCATTCCTACATTGATACAATGGAACTTCTCTCTCTGAGACAACAATGGGTGTCCCTGTGCATCAATAGATTAAAATAGTAAAAAACCAAGCCTGAATTTAATCACACGAGATAATAAACCCTGAGCTTTAGAAAAACTAACCACAAGAAGTGCAAACAGGACAGGATGTTCACCACTGACACAAACCTTGAAAGGAGTTCAGGAAGCAGGAGAGGAAGAGGATAAAGTCTGACAGTGGCTCAATATTCAGGAAGGTCAGACCCCAGGTTACTCCAAAGAGGCAGCTGAGACCCCAGATGCTGAGGAAAGCCACCCGGTTCTGCTTCCACTCGTCCCTGGTGCGGATCTCCCGGAACACCCGGAGAAGCATCACGACCCCAGAAGACACCAGGACGACCAGCAGGGCCATGGTGGTGAAGCAGTGAGCTAGTAAGGCTCTTTGTTCATTCAGTTTCATCCAGCACCTGCAAAAAACAAAAACATACGTTAAAGGGAATGATCCTGAATTCAACTTTTATGGGTTCCTAAACTTTTCCATTCCACAGCCTCCCAGACAACGTTAGCTTCAGGCTACGATCTCCCTCTGCTAACCAACAGACAATGCTACAAAATATGTAAACACTCAGGAGCTTTTGAAATGTTTTCTCCCACTTTTTTGACTAGCTTGAGGAGCAAAGCTAGCAGCATAGCAAATAACTTTTCAGTAAGTTGTTATAGAATAGAAACAACCTAACTTGTCCCACAGGGGAAACATTCAGATGTAACAGCAGAATCAAGGTGTACAAGTTTAGACTAAAGTGTTAAAGGTATATAAAGAACAACATCAACAATAATGCTAATCATAATACATTGTGCAAGATTACAACTAAATACAATTTTCAAAAATAGAAATACAATTGACTAGGAAGACTATTTTAAATTTAATTTAGAATTTTAACTTACATTTTATAGCTATGATGCAAAAACAGATTAAATTTGATGCTAAAAAACACAATAAAAAAAATTATGATTCAAATTTATTTTATTTTTTTCCCAGTTTCCCTTTCTGAGGCCATTCCTCTTCCCCACCATGGAACAGATTTACATTTCCAGGTGTATATTTTGAACCTCAACTCGAATTAAGCACGATCTCAATCTCGTTGTAATCTGTGGATGACAATGACAAATAAATCCTATCTATCTATCTATCTATCTATCTATCTATCTATCTATCTATCTATCTATCTATCTATCTATCTATCTATCTATC